>JAZHYW010011457.1:0-117811 GCA_037355805.1 Ixodes ricinus | reverse complement strand
TTTCATTCTCTGGAGACTTGTGACGCAACCCACGCTCGAGAGGAAACACGACGGCAAATTTCACCGCGTATCTATTTAATTTTCTATCTGCCATTTTTTTAAAAGGGTAGATTTTTTTTCTGATTTTTACTCAGACGATTGCAAGTTTATGGTATCACGAATGATATCGGGGTGTTTCACCGAACATTTGCTTGCCAAAACTATGTATCGCTACAGAAATAAGAGATAGGTACGATATATGGTCGATTTTATAGGCCTATTTATTGAGGTACTAGCGGATTCGAATGAAATGCGAAATGCGACGGACCTTCCAGCGCACCAGGGCGCAGCGTGGAAGCTTGGGTTGTGCCGGGCGAGTTTCAGAGGACGCACACACTCGCAGCGCCTCTCCACCCCGCAGTTTTTTTGTTTTTGTTTTTATCAGCTCGAGGAGGCGCAGCATGTGTCGACGGCCACGCGCTCCATGCAGCCTTCGCACTTCATTCCAGCGCGATAGTACATATCTTTTGTGATAATCAAGTTTCTGAGTAGCCTCGTATAATCAACTAAGCTCACCTCGGCTAACTGGCTGACTCGCGCCCGAGCCGTCTCCGAACCACCAGGAGTTGGGTCGCGGCTTTCGCGACGGTCACATGGCAATGTCGTCCTCATCTTGTATATATTATCTGAAGGGTAACGCGCCAGAAATTGGCGTATTCACCCCTTAGGATGTATCCAAACAACTACCCTAATTAGTCATTTTAATTGTATGTAATATCATATAGTTACCATCTCTAGATGCGGCACCGCGGACTTCCATGGTACTGATGTTGCCTTTCTGTGCTGCCGCGACTCTCCCGAGCCAGTAAAGGTTAATATTATTATCATTAATTTCTTCCTTCTTCTTCGTTTTCTTATTATTATTTATTTATTTTCCGTAGCTACATATCGTTTTTGTGTGTTTTTTTTTTGTTTTTTTTTTGTGGGAGGATGGCATCGCGCATGCCTCCTGTTTGCTTTAATGCGTTCGCAATACTAAAATTCCGCTTTGCTGGTAGCAATGAACTATTTATTATTATTATTATTATTATGATTATGATTATTATTATTATTATTAATCACCGCGACCTGTCTCTTGTGTACTGATACCTGCTGTGACTAACATTAATCATTACTATTATTATTATTATTATTATTATTATTATTATTATTATTATTATTATTATTATTATTGTTGAAAGCATCAGGCGCGACACTTTGGTCTTTGTGATTATCGTTATTTTTATATTAAGTTCTTTTAAACCTTATCTATGTACTTGCATCAGTATTTGGAGGTGTGATTCTGTGTGTTGCATGCACCCAATTGCTGACTCTGACCTTGGGACATTCTAAGGACGTGTGTATGTCAATCTGTCTTATTTCCTTTTTGTATACCGGGTAGCAAAGTTTAAAGTGTTAATTTTAGGGTAGCATCCCACAAGCCTTGTTTTGGCTTTGATGCGCCCGTCACGCAAACATTGACATATATCTATATGCAATAAATTTATTATTATTATTATTATTATTAAACTCATGCATGGTTCCATTTAAAAACGTGGTGGGAATCATGGAAAACCTACTAGATAAGTAAGTCTAATAAAATTTACTGCGCGTGCATTTTTTTTAGGTTCCCGCCGTAAACGTTGTTCAGTTTTTTCAGTTTTTTATCCGCATATGTTCGTTTCGTCAGCCTCGCAACTGCGAGAGCTTCTGTGTATATAACCACCGTGCTTTCCGCACGCTCCAGGAGTCTAAAATTGCCTGATTTTGTGGTTGCTGATGACGCTCAGGAAGTTTCTAATGCCCGTGTCCCACTAGTGCTACAGACATAGACAAAACAGCGACAAGCCTCAAACCCATGCAGCATACTCATGGTACCTTTACGCAGGCGTTTAGTCATTCTGTGTTCGTGAAGTAAGCACGAGCGATTGCGCTGCCAAGTACCCTCGCGTGCATGATGCTCGTGGTTGACATTGGCTTCTATTCTATGAAGCCTCTCAAATCACGAAAGACTCTGGTTTGAGGCTTGTCGTTGTCTTTTGTTTCTGTATGTCGCTCTAGTAGGACACGGCATAATGAAACCATGGGTTTCTTTTACTGAACAAAAGCAAAACTAAATGCTGCAAAAGTAACGAAGAAGTTAGTCAACTATCCGAAGAGCCCTATGCAACTCAAAATTGGCTCCTCCGTTCGCAGTGACTATAATGTGCAGACCGCTCACGAAAGGTAATGAATGAAAAGGAAAATTCCGAAACTCACCGACAGGTTAAGAACTTATACTATTTGAGCATGTTGGTGCTTTTTAAACATTTAGAAAGTGGAGACACATAAGGGACGATACAGACAGGACAAGATTGTCTTGTCCGGAGAAGACAGACAGGACACGGTTGTCCTGTCTGTATCGTCCCTTACGTGCGTGTCAGGCACGTAGCCAGGATTTTGTTTCCGGGGGCCCGCCTATGACAAAATGCTGTATGAGGAGGAGGGGAGAGGAGTCCCCAGCAAAATGGAAAATTTCGGGGGGGGGGGCGGGCCGCCCCCCTCCCCCCCCCCTGGCTGCGTGCCTGGTGCGTGTACTTCAAAGGCAGGCGCTAGTTGTGATTTGTAGTCTCCTGGCTGCGTGTGCCCCCTCGAGGCTACGACCCGCCCACAAATCAGTGACCCCGCCCATTACTGACTATCGTGGCTGCTCGGCTGAACACGCTCGGACGATAGTGTCTCCCCTTCGCGACTTACGGTGCGTCTAGTCTCGCGCCTGACACCACCTGCTAGTCGTGCGAGCAGACGAGTGGCAGCCTCCGGCATAGTCCGCTATTGCACCACCGTGTATCGTCGTCTGCAATGCCCATGAGATGCGGACACGAAAGCTGCGCGTCGGCGTCCGTTTTCGCCTCCGTCCTTCTGCTATGCATCCGCCGTTCAAAGGCCTCTGCAACGCTCAGAAGACGCGGCCATGAAAGCGGCGCTCTAGCGTTCCATCGTGAAAGAGCCACGGTCCAATACAAGCGTCTGTCAGCGTCTATCGATGTGCGTAATAAGCAACCGAGAGAACTAAAAGATCAACAAAATGAATATGCAGTCTTTCTAGCTTTACTGTTCTTGTTATTTATTTTTCGCACGGCATCCGCTAGCAAGGTGACTGAGCGTCATGACGCAGAATTAAAACGCGACGTAAAAATATTCCCTTTGTTATTCCAGGTGCTATGCCAAACTTGAGATCTACTTGACTTTCGAAGCGAAATGACCTTAACATAACTGGATTAACTTGATGCGAGCTGAACGCCCGCTTGCCTCGAGCCAAAATGGCTCGCAAATTCTTACAAGTGTATGTGATCTTCTCGGTACTGAAACCATGGTCGCAATCATGACGTTTGCACAGATCACAGAGCAGCCGGGACCGCAGTTACGGAAACCAGCATCCTTATTCGGAATCAACAGGCGCAAACGAACGAATCAAGCGAGATCGAGCAACATAGTCGACGTGGGACTCTAGGCTTAGGCCAGTCCCGCTACGAAAATAAGCGTCCGCACAGCGCCGCTTCCGAAGGCGCGTATACTTGCACCAGTTGTTTGCTGCAAACTAGGTCGGTTCAGATCTTCCTCTTAACACCTCGGTGAACGCAGACCGACTCGCACTCATAAAAATAAACGAGGTCAACGAGCTACGCTCGCTGGGCACACCGCAAACGCCGACAGCCGTGTTTGTTATCCTTTGAAACGGAAAACCAACTTTGGGATATCTTTGAAAACAATAATGGCTCTATCTAGATTTTGTTTCTCAAACATGAGTACGGCGCGGAGGTACAAATTTACAACCAACCTATTGTACGTCAATCATCTCTTCAGCCAGTGAGAGATGCAAGCACCTTGTAAGCAAAGGGGCGGGGCTTGGCGGGCCGGCCGTGAACTCCTCATTCTGCACCTAAATTGCGTCTTGTGGCGTAAACGTTGCTCGAAAAAAAAATTATTTCTTGTGGCAACATTTTTTTTTGTCTTTCTAAATTTACGTATTCCGAACAAAAAACAAATTGCTCTTGTAGTGTTTTTTTAAGGCGCGTTTTGTGTTTTTGTGTGCCGTGGATGGTGTTTTTTCAACTTAGTGGGAACGTTTCTTACCCCGCATTATGGCATCCGACCGCCAGTGCGGCAATGCCGAGAATAGCGGCACTGAACGCGCCACCGATAGAAATCGGAGGTCAGCACTCAAAATAATATATCAGTTTAGAGCGATTGAATTTCTCTTCAGGTTTTTTTGTCGTTTTAGATGCAGTACACCGATAATTTTTTTGGCATTGCGTGTCGCCCACAACGATGAAATATATTGTGAACAAGGACGCGCGAAATAAGAGCATTGCAGGAAGCGATCGAAGGCAGCTCCCCCGGCTTGCAGATCTTTATAAACGTTTTAATTGAGGATCCTGTGTCGAAGAGCTTGTCCTTTGTCTAGAACTAAGAACAGCGAAGTCGAGATCGGCCCATTGCCTGAGCGAGTCGATCAATGATTCAACGATTCGAAATCGATGGAGGAGCATGTTTCAGTAATAAAAATTGAAGTTTTTTTTTTCATTAAAGTTATGTATTAATTTGCGAAATAAGAAGAGCCGAGTTGCTTTGTGACGTTCAACGTAAACTCAGGGCTCTCTGCTATCGCGCAGGAAATCGCGATTAAGGAAAACCGATAGAACTAACGTTTCGACAATTTCCAGCCACACCCGCGGCGGAAATGAGACTTTAAGTAAACGTTGTAGATGATAAAATTGAGTTAATGTTACCACTGCAAGATATCAGCATTAAGATAAATCTAGTAACGAAAAGTTACAAACTGAAACAGCGGCTCCCACGTGAAAACTTGCACCCACTTTGCGAGCGCCGATGTTCATCGAGGATACAGCGGTAAGTTCGGTGCGCGCTCTATTCACAAAATGCTCCGAGCACACTTGAGAGGATGGCGTCGGGGAAAAGTATTTTCTGTTTACGGACTCAACCCATTGCTGCCGGAGGCTTTGGTGATTTGGAAAGCGATGGGCTTGGAAGACATTGCAGCGCGCAGTTGCCTTGTCGGATCCCATGCACGATACAGATGTCACACGATAATATTCCGCGGTTTCGGTTGTTATTCGTGCAGTTTATTACCAAACAATGATGTCCCAATGACCAGGGGATTGTCGTCATTGACTCCGCTTGCTCTAATCACACCTGGAAGTAAAATAAAACAGAGGAAACCACGAAGAAAGCAACCGTACTTGGAGGAACAGACGCGTCTATGGCATTCACCCGGGTCTTTTGCTCGCTCCAAACCACTCAGTAAGGAGAAGAGATGCGGCAGCCCTGTCCCTTTTTCTCTCTTGTCCTCTTTCAGTAAAACTGTCTATAGAACAGGGTTTTGTGTGGAAACAGATAACGTCACACCATTTTCTCTTTGTGACGCTGCGCGCGTTTCCCTTCAGAACTACCAGAATACAAAGCTTTTGCGCTGAATTTTTTCAGTCACCAAGCGCGCTTTCCTGCCCTTTTTAGTCCTCCTCGGTCCGCGCGCTCTCTCTAGACCACCTGTTTATGCTCCTCTCTTTCTTGTCCTTTCCACCCTTCTCCGCTCCGCACACCACCTGCTTCTGCTGCACCCGTTGCTGAGTTCTGGGTCCGTAGCTCAGTCAGCAACGCACTCCGCTTCCACGCCGGTGACCGGGGCTCGATCCCTGGCACCGGTCGCCGTTTTTGCTTTCAAGATCGTTTAGCGGCTATACGAACTGACCGACATACAGATTTCTTGTAGGTTGATTGGTAGGTATAGCCCTATAAAGCTACCACTTTAATAATAGTACTTTATTTTTCCGCCATGACGGAGTGAGACCAACAAAAAAAAAAAGCTCCAGTATGCAACTTGCCCCCCCCCCCCCCCCCATACGTATAGATTTCTGTATAAACATGTCTAGCGTGTATCTTTTCTCGGCATATGGCAGATTTTATTTAGTTTACAAACTTGCATCCTCCTGGGCATGCACATGCATGGCCCTTCCCGCCCTGATTTGCCTCGATCCCCCGGAATCCAGGTGAGCCGACGTGTGTCTCGGCTCGGCTAGCGGCTCTCGGATCGACTCTGCCTGGCTGGGGACGCGGCGGTTCCAGCGAACGAGACCGCAGAAGGTGAACGCGCAGCGGAAGCTAAGAGCCATCTTAGCCAATCCAGAAGTGTACCTCGAGACCTGACGCTCCGCGCGTCGCTTCGCCCAGCCCGAAGGTCAGCCCGCTCTGCTCTCAGACATGCCGGCCGAACGGAGTATGGTCACGCTCCCGTTGGAATAATCGCCCTTATCCGCAACATCGACGGACTTTGACGTGCTTCGGAGTTGCGCTGCCTGCGCTTGAAAGCGAGTAGCAAAAGCGGTCGCGATCTGCCGCCCCGATCGAGGCTACAGGCGCGCTACCCGAGTTTTTCCAATGCTAGCTAGAAAACAAGGCCCGAGCGTTTCCCCCTAAACGTCATCACCGGATCATCCACGCAGCGCCGCTCAGCTGGCGTCAGCGTCGCCGCCAGCGCGTCTCGCAGCGTCTCACAACGAGCGCGACGCTAGCACGCGTCGACGCCAACACGAACTCGTCGGCCGCTTTGCGGCGACTCTTTGCGAGCTTCATCGTGTTTGCCGCTTTGGAAGGGTAGAAGATGCATTAACGGTGACGTCACGCGCAGGCCTTGTCTTCTAGGAGGTATTGGTTCCTCTCGTGGCTCGCCCTGTTTTGTTTTTGACGCGCGTTCGCCTTGTGCGAGACGGCCCGCCGACGTCGGTGTGGCTTACTTCGCTCGGCGGCGGCGATTTTTCCTTGGCGCCCGTCGGCGTGCGTACGCGCGGTGGAAAGTTTGAGCACGACCCGACCTCCGCCGCTCGCACGCGGAATGAGAACGCTCGGGAAACAATGTCGCCTCCGGGATCTGGGTCGAGCTCTTGGCGAGTTCCAACCAGTCCGAACACATTTTTTTCTCCGTACTAGCGGATAACATGTTAGCTTCCGTATTCTCCTAAACCGCATATTTACCCGGTGTTGCGCAGCTTATCGAATCCTTGTCAGGGACACGCGAAACAAACAACCTATAGACTGCTGCTCCGCGTATCGCCTGTATTTATTTTTAAGAGAGTATGTCTTTTATGGGTAATTTTTTATGAGAAAATCGTCATGAGCTAGCGTCATCAAAAAGCGTTACACTATGTATCCAGCGCAGGCACGTAGCCAGGATTTTGTTTCGGGGGGGGGGGGGGGCCGCCCATGACAAAATGTTGTATGAGTGGGAGGGGGAAGAGGAGGCCCCAGCAAAATGGAAGATGTTTCCTGCTGTGCACGCGCGTCTCTCTTGTTAACGGGCGTCGGAACATCGGGCAGGCAACTGCGCGCGCTGGTTCTCAAAAACAGCCACAGGTGTTTGACCTGACCGGGTCGCGACAGCGGGAATTGGTCTCGTGCGTCGTCGCTCTTTTTGTAGAATCGCACGACATATGTGGAATAGGCGCATTATCCAGGAGGGGCGTTGTGCGCACTGCAGAGGACAAAAATAAATAACATATTGCAAGTTGTAAGATCAGCATCCGTGACTCCAATCTCTACATTTCTGACATTCGAGAGTTTTAGAATCTTCGAGACTTTGGGACCCCCGAAGAGATTGGGACGTCGCACTGCGCAAGCACACACCTTCTGCGCAGCGCAGTGTACCGCCCCAGGCTGCATCGGGGGACCCAGGCACGTAGGCAGGGGGGGGGGGGGCATGGGGCCAGCCCCCCCCCCCTCGAAATCTTCCATTTTGCTGGGACCTCCTTTCCCCCTTCCCCCTCATACAGCATTTTGTCATGGGCGGCCCCCCCCCCCCCCCCCCCGAAACAAAATCCTGGCTACGTGCCTGCGGGGACCTAAGGTGTTAGGGATTCTGAAACTCTCTATTAGCTGCCGATAGCGATGCTCATTCATCTGTGCTCCTGCGACTGTTCACAAACAGTGGGATGGTTCCGCAAAAGTTAGCGGGACCCATCACCAGTCTGGAAATACGAGGTCTGCATGCAACAACCTCTGATCTCTATTGTGCTGGATCGCGGATCGGGAGCCCGACGGTGGCACCACCGGCGGCGATTGCTTGACACCAGGCAATACACGCAAGTCTATGGGAGGAATGAGTAAAAATGAACATTTTGAAGCATGTGTGAAGTGTCCTGTACAGAGAATTTTTATGATATTTCGCAGGAATAGAGAGACAGAATTTGCAGTCCTCAGTAACTGTTGAGAAGGTTTTTGAAATTACACAAGCAGCGTATACCAATCTCTGTCGTCTGCTCCCGTCGACGGAATTCGTCTGCTCGACTGTTCCGAATCGTATGAGAACGTTTTTAAAAAGAGAAGATACTTTAGCGAGCAAGAGTAGATTTGTCATCAGGCATCGTCTGCCTTCATTTGGAAACAAAAATGATGCCTCAAACGCAATCAGCAACCCTTCGTAAGTAAAAATGTAAAAGTAAGCATGGCATGGAAGCAAGCCTTTTTGGCTGCATGCATGACGGCGTGGCTCCCACATGCTGCTCGTAGGGCCCGTGGAGCAACTCAACGGAGGATAGAAAAGTATTTCCTCCCCTGGAACTTCAGTGTCGGCAGTATTGACATCACAACACAAAAATGTCTCACCATTCCTAGACAACTTCATGGAAGTTTGGTCGTTCGATATATAACAGGTGAGATATCCCAAATAAACAAATTAGTCGTTAGTTGTTTATACAGCAGGAGCTTAGTCTGCCAGAACATGGCGTCAAATTGTTACCCATTGTAGTTGAGCAATTTAGCCAGTGCAGTGCGACTGCTAGTCTCGGGTCTTTAACGTGCGCCACGTAGTGATACACGACCGCACGTCGGTATCCAGATCGAAACAGGCAGGGGAGAAGATTGAGGCCAGGGTTCCCGGGTTCTGCAGCGCGAGCTTTCGCTCCACGTGCTCCGAGCTGATGTGCGCTAGCCCACTCGGCCGCCGATCCCTCAGAGATATCTCACTTTTTCAAGTTTTCCTCAATGCATTTGCTGGTGTCAAGCGATGGCCGCCGAGTGTGGCACTTGACCCCAGCAAAACAAGCCTCGATCCGCGATCCAGAGCGCGTGCTCACGACGAGCTTCCACAGTTCTTTTGCAATGTGCATTCCGCACCGTCGAGATTACCGGTCTTAGCAGCCTACTAGTGTGAGTTCGTTCTGAGCATGCGCTCTAAACATCGCCCTCAAATATGGCGTCCAGTGAATAACCGCTATAGTTGGTAGAAGCAATGTTGTCAGACAAGTCGAGGATTCCTCCAAAGCTGGTGAAATCCGTAAGTTCCCTATACTTTTCTGATACTTACTCCCCGTGCCTCGTTGCAAAGTGGTTCAGTCGATTTTAAAGGAATCCGACATTTTTGCTTTGGCAAGACTTCCCTCTCCGCTGCGGATTCCTTCGAAGTCGCAGAGTGGTAAGCTTTCGCTGGCCTTGTCGGCTAACTAAACGCGCAAGTATCGTGTGTACGGAACGTTTAGCGTTTCGTGCATGAGATGGCGCTCTCCGCCGCGACGTGAAGGCAGCCGCGGAGGCAAGCAGCTCTGCGAACGCCTCAAGCAGCTGCCGCCGCAACTGTGGGCTAATTAATGTCGAATCACTGGATCCAGTGACCTTAGTGTAGACAACTCGCGGGGGGCATTTCTTCCTCTTTAAATTTGCCACTGCTACCGCGAAGCGTCGAAAAGGACAACGGGCAGAACGATCGCCTGACGGCATACTTTTTGAGACGCGTGCCTCGTCGTGATGACCGTCCACAGCTGGTTTCCTCCTTCCTGACTTGTGTGCCTAGATTTCAGAGTGGTTCCAACTGCTCGACCCAGGTCAGGTGGTTTAGGGGCTACGTTTGCAACACAAGCTGCGAGGAGGGGACGACCTTTTCCCCTGCCTTCCTCCTCGCCACGCGACAACGCAGCGCATGCGCACTCGCGACCAATCTGCGCAGCAGGCGTCCGCTATCATAATGGGAAACGCTCCTCGATGGTTTGAGCTCCTCCCTCTCTTAAATCCAGGCTCACTACTCCTAAGTTCTAACGGCATTCTGGAGTCTCGGAATTCATTATTCTGGAAACTCTAAACCTGCATTCCCAATAATTTTTTTAGAGTGCAGCTCTTAGGCGCCCGTTTCCGGCTTGAGCGGCGTCGGCATAACCGCGCGGTGCATTATGGGAAACGTCCCATAATGCACCGCGGTGACGCGCGTTGCATTATGGGACGTTTCCCAGAATGCACCGCGCGGGAGGGGGAGGAGGAGGGGCATACTTGGGCATACCATCCCCTCCGTACCCTCCCCTCCTCCTCCTCAACATTACAAGGAGTTGTAAACGTCTTTCTTTTTTTTTCTTTTTTTTGCTTTTATGATTTTTGTAGTTTTAGTACGTTTCAGAGTTCTAGCTTCCGAAGCAGAACATCGATGTTGCGGGCGTTTTAACGTGCGGTCAAAGTATTGCACGACATGTCGAAAGTCATCTTGGTTGCTCCACTCTCGGCGAACACCCGTGTCTAAAACGCGTGTCGTTTAAAACGACGTATCTTCGCTGTTTCGGTGGCCATAAAAGTTTCCAGTGTCTTTTATTCCTTCCACGAAGGTTTTGGGTCGTCCAAGCGCGTGACCGAGGAACGGAGAACGGGCGACGCTTGAGCAGCCGGTTCTCGACCGCCGGCCTTCGTACAAACATACAAAACCGAATGTGCGCCGCACGTATCTTTTTCTCGAAAGCCGAGCCCTCGTAGATCGTGTTTCTGCGAGCATCGAGGCACGTACAAAAGCGCTCGGAAGCGCGCCGACGGTATGCAAACTCGTACACCGCCCATTGAGATCCGAAACCGGTGCTACGTGGGGGACATTCGACAAAACGTAAACACTGTAACTTCGTGTTTTTTTTTTTTAATGTTTTATGCCGGTTTTGTTTGACGATGCGTCTGGTCCTTTCCGGTGTGTGTGTGTGTGTGTGTGGGGGGGGGGGGGGGGCAGGTGGCGACCGCCTTCTAGACAGATCAGAAATTTAATGGGAACAATACGGGGGAGAAAGCGCAAAATCGCCGCCCCCCCCCGCCTCCCTAATCTCCTGAATAGTTCCGGCGCCTCTGGTCGGGATCAAGAGGAACTAGCAGACGAGGAAAAATGAACAGGCGGAGAAAGCGTCCGTTTTTCAAAGCATCAACTTCTTTTCTTTTTCTTTTTCTTTTTTTTTTTACTGAGTTTTCTTCTTCTTTTTTTTTTTGTCTAGCTTGTTTGTGAATATGTTCTTGCGGTTCCCGCTAAAATTTAGCGAGAAAATAGACGTCACGTCACCTAAACGCCAATTCAGTTTTCCCGTTAAATGTAGCGGAGTAATTGATAGCACGTGGCCTGCCGTCACGAGATTTACATACGAGTTCGGTATCCCTTCTAGATTAAGCGAGAAACTTGTCGTGGGATTACCTGACGTCACGGGATTTTACACAAATTCAGCTTCGATCCTCTCCAGATTCGGTGGGAAAGTTGACTGACGCCCGTGACCTGTGCACCGTCAGTTTCCACGCTAAGCAAAGAAAAAAATTTAAAAAAAATGTTTTTTTTTTTACTTTCCGAAACGGCTGTTTAATGTCTCGTAAACACATTGGGGACTTATAGTACACCGTTCGCTTGACGCTATAGACGCTTTACACACGCGCCAGATTGAGCCGCCATAGCCGACCTTCTCTTGTCTTACCAAGATGCCAAGCCACTGAAACGGACGTTTCCGAGCCTCCACACAGGCCTATGCTGGGGAGAAGGACGTAGTATAGCCCGTAGAGTGGCAATAACCTGTCCTGCTGTGGTAAGAATGAAGTGTTAGCGAACGGAATAAGAGAAAACAAAAACTGAAGGTCGGTTATGGCGGCGCCCTTGCACAGCTGCTGTAAAGCGTCTATAGCTTTGCTTTGCGAAAGGGAGCTGTTGCCGTCACTTTAAAGCGTGGATTGAGCCATAGCCTCCTTTATACTCACAAAGCCTGGCAGTTCGATGACGGAGCCATAGAGTGCCCGGCCGCAGATTTGGAGCGCGAAGATCTGGTAGCAGGAAGCATTTCTCGGGGAAGATGTTATTCAGCGCGGAGCTTTTGCAGCGGCGAGGACCCGAAACATGGTTTTCAAACCCGACGAGAAAAGAAGCGGTAGCCCGAGGAACGCGAGGAGCACGAGGGGACATTCCATCGCTCGGCACAACTGTGTTTCGGCGTCTCGCCGCAGCGGGGCGCCCGTCACATGCCTGTTGTCTGCCGCTCTACCTTTTCAATTTCGGCGGCCGCTTCACGAGGCGATCTGCCAGACTTTTGTCAGTATAGAGGAGGCTATGATTGAGCACTCGTTCGCTGGACTTTCCGCAGCGTACGGTCTAGAAAAACTCTCTATATAAACGATATCCTCTTAAATTCTGCGTTTCATGTATTATGAGACTTCGGGGATAAAAGTCTCGAATTTTCGTTCTTCCTTCGTCTCGGAATGTGGATTATGACGTTTCCTAAACAGCTGGCGCGCGTACTTTCTCTTCGTGCGTGCAAGTCTTATTCGAGAGTGCGGCGCCAAACTGACGGGACTGGTCGTTGCCGCCCTGGCCTCGGAGGAGAGGGAGCGAGCGAGCAGGCCGTCCGACCAGTCGGGGCTCGTCAGCGCTCCGGCGCGGGTGATGGACTGGCCGCGTGAAACAACGGCGCCAAACAACAACAGCGAGCGAGAATAACAGGAGCGACCGGAGAGGAGGCCACGCGTGGTGGCCACCGGTCCCGCGGGTAGCCCTGGTCGTTCACCTCTGCCTGCACCGGTCTCGCTCCCCGTCCGAAACACGAGCAACTCCCCGCCGACCCGAGGGCAGAGACAGCCAGCGCTCAGCGAGGAGCGTCCTTTGAGGCCTTTAATGCATTTCTGGCCGTTTATTATTTGCCGCGTTAGGATGGCAACGGGGAAGGAGAGCCTGCGCAGCCTGTTTTGGCCCGTCCCTCATCGTCCGATGCTTCTCGAAATGTTCTTTGTTTTTCTTTTGGCTATAGGACTTCCTGAACTTGGGGAAAGGGGGAGGCAGGTAACAATGCCCCCTCGTTCCCCTACCGGTCTCGGCCGCTCGCTGGGCGGCATCTTCTCACCCGTGGTCGGACAAGCGGAAGCAGTGCGCGGCTCTCTTTGGCAACACTGTGCCGATATTGCGGCGGTTTGGCTCGGACATTGACGTTTGGCGCAAATTCCAACACACCGCACGTTCTTGGCCGCCTCTTAGACGCGTTGTTTGATTCTGTCTGGTCCAATCCCCATGATGCCTGGAACCAATACCACCTAAAAGACGAGGCTAGCGAAACACCCCCCCCCCTTTCCCCAAGAAATATTTTTATGGATGCATAGGTATACGGCTGAACCCTTTTAATCGGGTGGCTGCTTGCGCCACCTAGCCAAAGTGTCTAATTCCAAGAATTAACCAATTTCCGATCTAATACGCTACTTCCATAAATCCGTCACCGCGCGTTGCATTCCGGGCACCTGTTGGCCAGGAGCGGAGCGTGTATGGATTTTGCTGCCCATTGATTCCCACAATCCATAACGTGGCATTACGCCGCGGTGAGGCGCTTCGAGTTTTGGAATTATTAAGGTGAAAGCCTTTTATGTCTCATCGTTCAGTCCTTGAGCGAAAACACGTCGGCGACACGAAAGGTATCAAAATCCACGGTTAGCCACTGGACCACGAGATGGCGTTACCTGTGCCAGAATCGGCGTGGGCGCGGCGCAAACCCAGCGGGAGAGGAGGACACTCTCGCTCGGGGAGCGGTGAAGGGCGGTCGTGCGACATGCCTTGAGATTAACGGCACCAAGAGTGCGTCGTCAGAAAGCGCGCTGTCTTCGGAGGTTCGCTATCACGTTTCCGTGACCGCTCAGGCGAATTAGAGGCAATGAAATTAAGAAGGATGACAAAGCGAGTTAAGAGGCATCAAAGTGAATTAAGTAAATCATCTGTCTGTCTTTAATGCATCGGCGCTTGGGCTTTCGCCTTCAAGTCGTCTTAGGAATAACATAAGAGACTCTGAATATAGAAGAGCAAAGAATCTCATATAGTCGCTAACCACAGGCATTCATTTACCATTCTCCACGACCGAAAGTTACAATCCGTGTGACAAGGTTGCCTCTTCGCAAATTGGTGCACGAACTTTTCTCCTATACGGATCGAAAGGAAAAGAATAACAAAACTTTATTCTTCCCTCGACTTATGCCACCAGTCCGGTAATTTGTGTTTTGTGATCTCCGCTTTCCCTACGTCTATTTCTCCGTCACGGTCTTTCAAGCCCAACGCCTGTACTACATGGGTATCACCTTGAGCAACTATTGGGTGAAACCCTTCAGAGTAAAGTATTAAAGGGGCCATGAAACGAATCTTGGGCTGGGACAATTGAATTTAGATTGAGATTTTATTAATAGCATACCGTTTAGTGGAAGTTAGAAAGTCGAAAGCCTGATTTTCGCTGCGAAAATTTAAAAACATAGCGGACCATTTTGTAGCTCCTTCCCTTCGAAAGCTCTCTGCCTTTTTCACTGCGATACATCCGCGGATACGCAAAGCACGTTACCCGGCCCCGACGCAGGTCACACGACACCCGACCTTACTACATTCCCTTCAACTAAGCTGACAGTGCGATGGGAGCTACGTGCTTGCTATCCCAGTCAGCCGCCTCCTTTCATCACCTGACCCCATTCTCTGTGCGTGGGTATGCGCGAGGGAGCGGGATAACGTGGCGAAAGATAGAAGTGTGGCTGGCCCAGCGAGCGCGTAGCTTCCACAGCACTGTCGGCTTAAGGATGAACAGGGTGGGGAAAGCAACTTTTGTCCGAATTTTGAGCGACGAGACTAACCTTCTAGGGCAGTGGTTCTCAAATGGTCCGCGGACCCTTGGGGGTCCGCGAAGGCATTCTAGAGGTCCGCGACGCCCTGCCTCATCAGTCAAGCCCCGAAATAAAGTTGTCTTTCTTTTCAGATTGAGGAGAAACGTTCCAATTTTTGCGTGAGTTTTCTCGTGTATATGTCAATAAAAGATGTCTACTTCACACTAGCCGTTAATTATATCCATTTATTAAGTCATTATAATACCAAACCTATATTTTCCCTTACCCTCACCACGACCGGGGTCTTCCATGATCTCCGCCGATCCCCAAGGGGTCAAGCGAAAGATCAGTGGCTGAGAACCACTGTTTTAGGGGGACAATGGCGATGGCCGGGCACACAAACGAGGGTCCGAGCAAGAGTGTGTTTCTCCTTTCCCTCTTCTTAAACGGTTGGATTCGCTGCGCGATTTGTGAGTTGGGGAGGAAAGCTGATAAGGAAAAAGCTGAAAAAATCGTTTAGTGGCCCCTTTAAGCGTTCAGCCGTCTCCTTTTCATCCCCGCATGCCCCACACACTGTATCTGTGTCCTGATATTTCGCCCTGTACTCCCTACGTTCGCAACATTTCTGTCCTGCCCTCAAACAACGCTTAGCAATCTCCATCTTGTATTTTCTGTAAGTCTCCGGAAGCGATTTAGTCAGCGTCCCATACTTCCCTCTCAGCTGCTTCAACTCATTTCTTAATCATTTCCTGATCTACGTCCCTATTCTCGTGTAAAAATTTCTACCGGAGTTTCCTTGTTCGCCACTTCCGTGTTGTACTGACGCCTTTCGTGTACCAATAGCTAAAAACTCTCCGTGCCCATCGTTCCTCCTCCATGTCTCCCCCTGAAATTCTATCTTACCCCTAGCTTCCCTGCCCTCAAAGCCCTCAGGCATCTTGAAGGCTTCAATATGAACGTGTCTGCAGACATTGTGATGCCTCAGACAGTGTCTTCAGACTGTGTGATGTATTAGCTGCGTGACCGCGGCTGAAGCCAAGGGCGCACGATTGGATTGGATTGGAAAACATTTATTGATGGCGAGTGATTTCCCTTCGACAAAAATCGTCCCGAAGCGAACCGAAAAAGGAGGACACCTGCATACTTTCGTACGTCAAATGCCGTGAGCGACACGAGCCGTGTCCTTTGTGGTAAAGCGTTACGTGAAATCGCCCTGTAGTTATTTATGTCTGAGTCAAATACGACCATTCGGTTATCAAAACAAACACTTTTTTTTTTGTAGAGCGAATATTGGCGTTTTTTGGCACAGGGGATTGGAGGGGATGTCCCGCAACACTTAGTGACTGATTGATTAGCCCGGTCGGCGGTACCCGAGGCGTGCAACGCGTCCTCGTTGAAAACACGGGAAAAAAAGGCTGCTGATTTCTGTCGGTCGGATGATGACATGTTTACTCGGACCTGACGCCGAAGGCCTGCGTCAGCCCGCCAAGGTCAGCTTCCGTTCCGACTCCGACGCCGTGAAGAACAGCTCGTGCCCAGCCGTCTGCGACGCGGCGACGGCTGGAGAACGGACCCAAAGAACGACAAACAAACCTATACTATGCAAATAAAGAAAAAAAATAAAAGCAAAAAGGGAATCCCGCGAGGACGTACGTACATCACGACGTCAAACCTTCTTTATTTTTTTTTATTTTTTAAGGGGTGCGGTAGAGCGTTTGCAAATAACGCACTACTCGTCGCAGTTCACGTATTTCATGCTGCGTATTGGCCACGCATATCTTTTTGTAAAACAGGCTGTCTTCCAGTACAGGTAAGCATAGAATTGTTATAAAGCTTGACTTTTTCCTCCCTGCCATTTCAAAAATAAAAAGCGAAGCGCATTTGTCAGGATATGTGTCTTCGGCGTTTTGACAGCGTAACACTTTCCCGAAAAGGCAGACGAAAGCATCACGGCGTACCGGGGAGCCCTCAAATAGAGAACAGTTGTTGTACACAGAGGGCAATTAAAGGGGTCGGAACTAAAAAGTGTCAGTGAGTCAGATTATTCCTCATATAAATCTTGATAATAGGGAGTGTTAGCAGACCGTTTTCAAAGGCCCGCTAGCGCTACGGGCTCGCGCTTCAGAGCACGCATCGAAGGGGCAGCGCGAGCTCCCGCTACAAATGGAGTGACCCGAAAACACGATCTACTAAAGCTCTCTAATATACAGTTCACATTTCACGCTTTTTTATGGCCGTAGTAATTCCAAAACCATTTTTAGATTTACCACCAGGTGACAGACAACGGGTCTGTCTTCGCCCGTTTGCCTGAGTCCCACACGAGCGACACACAGAAACAACCGACACCGACGAGCCTTAAGCACGCGCGGCATGCCTGCGAAGGTATACCAGGCTCGCGGTCTCTGGGTGCTTGTGAAGTAAGCACGCATGATTGGACGCCTGCCAAAGATATCTTTGCGTGCTTTCTGCCTGTGCTTGCGGCTTGTCGGTATCGGCTGTTCCTGTTCGTCGGTCTCGTGGAACCTTGCCATTATGATTACGCGTCTCTTCGAGCAGTTTTCGTGTCTCACGAGTCATCGCGCGACAACGGTGACTCTCAGATTGCATTCGCAACTTGCAGCGATGGTGGTACCACGGTGTGAGAATCGCGCTCCCTATACTTCGTTTCAGCTTGGGTCCAGACGCAGCCGATGCTACAAGCACGAGCGTGTGGCCCTGAACAGTGCCTGTACTGCACGAGCGCGCGTGCTTGGCAGGGACGCTGGAAGCCCGGAGCTCGCGCTTGTAGCATCGGCTGCGTCTGGACCCAAGCTGAAACGAAGTATAGCTCCTGGATGATCGGCCTCATAATAAATGGGCTTGCCTACACCTTCCTGACGTGAAGAAATAAAGTAAGGCTCTAATACTACTCGTATATAGGAGAGCTAGAATGACTTACGCGTCGCAGACCCAGCCTCGTACCGCTGTTTTACGACGATCATCCAGATGACAGCCATTTTCATAGGCACCTGTGCGCCCCCTATAGGTCGTGAAAGTTGCGAATTCACATGCGCTGGCGTTCGAATTGCAACCGCGAAGCGAATCCGTTCGTTTTCATCATCAACGGTGTGAATGCGGCGTTAAACAGAAGCTGAAACACTTCTTTCGAAAAATCGTATAGAGGTTGATTTTAGCGTGGTTTTATCCTGTGAATCTTAATATCACATTCGTTTTCCCCGAAGATGTAACGAAACGCGAGAAAACAGAAAAATAAACCTCCGAGTGACGTCAGAATCTTTCGGCCGCCAAGCGCCTGTCGCTCGAGGGCCGCGCGTGCAATCGAAAGGTTGCCAAGTGTATTCCCCCGCACTGACATCAATCGTGACGTCCTTTTCTGCTTTAAAAAAAAATAGCGAGAGTGCGCGTGCATAGCTTTGATAGGCGTTGAAGATGCGCGAGAGCGGGGATTTTGAAAACACCTTTTGTGACGTCACGCTCCGGGAAGAAGGGCCTTCGGCGGTACTTCGAAAACTATTTTCTGCAGCCTCCATGCAGCAAATTAAAAAAAAAATAATAATTTCAATATTCGAGATCTTGGATGTCAAATAAAGACGATTTGAGTGTGTTTCCTCAAGTACAAATCCGATTCAGCATCCCTTTAACGCGCCTCCTGCCCGCCCTGCTGCAGTGTGCGCGGTGCGGATGCGAGGCTTACTTTCTTTGGACGATTCCCACTTTTTATGCAGCAGCGAATTCCTCGGGTTAGGAGCAGCATTTCACGGGGGCGGGAAAAGGAAATTCCCGGCTTGCAGGGGACCTTCCACGAAAGGCAGGATGAGGAGGAAGAGCGGAGAGTGGCTCGGTAAATATGCGCTCGAGGCGCGAGATGGAGATCAAAGCGAAGGCGGCGCAAATTGAAAGTGCAAATGACGGGCCCGAAGAGCTGGCCGCTGCGCCGGAGGAGCGTCGGTCTCTCTCGTTCGCTCTCCGTTCCGAGTGTACACGCGAGTGTGACTACAGGATCGCGCCTGGCCCGTGCATGCACTGCGCAGCCGAGGTCTGGGCGGCAAGCACTCTGGCCGGAATCCTGCGATATCTTCATGACCGCCAACACCACCCGGATACTTCGCCGTGGAAACCGACGAGCATGCTTCTGCGTGCTCTTCGCGCTTCCTGGCTTCGAACAGCAAACGAAAGGAAATACGCACTCGAAACTACAATTCTCGGTTCACGGCGGTCCCGGAAGGAACAACAATCCCAGCGACTTAAGCGGCAGCTCAAGTCGGTGGGAAGGCCTAGCAAGGTGCTCGTCACTCGCTGTCTACGCAGTCTCGTTTGATGGATATGTTCGCGCGACCCCCCCCCCCCCTTTTTTTTTGCTTTTTTTTAAGTGGATTTATTCCGTATGAATAGTTTTAACCTTGACCTAGATCTTCCGGTTAGAAAGTGTCTCGTCTCTTGGTCGTCCCCTTGTCGCTGTGACACACTCGTCAATTCTATTTGCTGCTTTCTTTGATGTAAACCTCAAATAAACACGCTATGGAACACACTCGCATCATGTGGTACGTACACTTTATTTTTTTATGTGTCTCTCTAAAACCACGCGAGCAGACTGTGAAGAAACCCGGCGATGGGAATGCCAAGTTCAACGCCTGCTCGGCCATCTTCGCGATTGGTTTATATTTTCTCTGCCTCTTTCCGATAGGCTGAAAAAACAAAATCTTTGAACGGGAATTATGCCGTCCAAGAGTTTGCCTATTCAATCACTTGACAAGGCTCTGAAGCCACCACGACGACCGCTTTGGTCGTGGTAAGTGCAATAACTCGAAACTTGGTCACTGGGTCCTGTTCCGTAGGCCGTGACTTCACTCCACTGTTGTCGAGCTGCTTGATCTTATTATTGACGAGAAGTACAACGAAATAATTAGATAAGACGCAACCTCGAACTCTCGTTCAAATTAGCGAGTGAAACATGAATTGTGAACGATACACCTCAACCCACACGCTACCAACGAAGCGCAGAAGCTGTCACGTGATCCTTGGTACTCGTCACGACCAGGAGCCGCCAGGTGGCACCACTCCATCTTCTCGGGGTTAATATCCACTCCCACCAAGTCCAAGGCTGATAAGCTGTTGTAGGAAGCTGACTGGCTAATGATGACATGGAAGATAATAATAATATACGAGATGAAAGTGATGGTGTTTGTGAGATAATATGTGCGAGGGAAGGACGACGCGGTCTTCTCAACATCGCAAGCACCGTTGCTCGAAGGTTCGGGAAAGATCCAAGCGAGTCGGCCAGCGAGTTGAGGTGAACTCCCGCGGCCTGTTCAATGAATGTCTCAGATAAGAAAGCCTTGGCAGTTTGGTCATCGCTCACTTCAGTGAAAGCAGCGGGCTCCAGGAGGTGGCCCGGTCTTGGTAGACGTCTGCCACCCTCTAAGCATCCGCTTCCCTTTCAGGGCTTAACATAGCGCCACAGTCACCCGGTGAAGCATCTTGTTATCGTCGTCGTCGGCGTCACGGCTTAAGATAATCGAGCCAAGGCGGTTACGAGCATTCCAAGGTGCGGTACGGGGCAGCAGCCCCTCTCGATGTGATTGGGCGACATGGCGCGGAGCTCAAAGCAGTATCTCGGGCTATTCCTAGAAGGTGTCTCGAAATATTTCAAGAGCAATAAATCTCGAGCAACGAGCTCGAAAGGGTCATGGTCGCCTCCTGCTCGCGGGACGTTCAAATAGGCCAATCAGGGCACTGGATTTCTTCCATGGCTTTACTCCCTGAGGAAGTCCCAATACGCGGCCCCGTGGGCCGGAGTCCGTCCAAGGAAAAAAAAGAGAAGCGTAAATGCTAAGAGGGCGGGGAGGGAAATTCCCGGCGCTGTTGCCGTCGCCGCGCGAGTCCCAAAATTGCCGTGTTAGCGGATCGGGCCCCACTTTGGGCGGTGGGGCGTCCTTCTCGTCGCCCGACTCGGGCCTGTGGCCACACGCCGCTATTCATAGACGAAGATCAACAAACTGGAAGCGGCACAGGGGCCTCTCTCCCCGGGAGCCTGGCCGATCGGACGTGCGAGCCACCCTCGCCGCCTCTCCGCCGTCGAGGGAAACGCGTTTGGCCAGACGACGAGTCGAGCGGACGACGGGTCCGTCGGGACCCGGAGCGTGTTTCCGAAGGTCGGCAACCCTTGAGGTTGGGTCAAGGTTGGGCGTTGACGGCTGCTCTCTTCTCCTTTTATACAATTTCAATTTCAATTATTTGTTTATTAGGGGACAGGGAACAGGGCGGAGGGGAATATAGGGGACAGGGAAAAAAGCTGCAATAATGCAGCTTAACAGGGCCTCCTACATTTGTCAGCTTGGCAGGCAGAAAAGGTAACAAAATATTTCGACGGGAATTGACGAGTTATATACGAGGCACAATACCCTCACCCTGTGAGGAGAGGGTCTGGGGGAAGAGGTGAAGGAACAAAGGGGAGGATACTTGCCAATTAAGCGCTTCACTCGTTCCTTTTTTATATATATGCGTTACGTTCGTTGTCCTTTGGAGATGCAGTTTTGGCGCTCGAAGAAGTGAGGCACCAAGCTTTCGTTCGAAACAATCGCGAATGCATTCGAAGCCGGTGGGAACACTTGCGGAAGAACCTCCCGAAAGCGCGAGAGCAACTGCCGACGTGTAGCCAATTAAGCCGTTTGTTTTGGCAAGCAGAAAGAGTTATACGAAGTCCAGAAATACTACCAACTCAATGCCGTCAATTTCGTTTATCGGAATAGAAAGCAGCGCGATTGACAGGTTACTGTAATAGACATCCCCGGAAGATCCCCCGGAGCCTCTCGGTGAACCCAGATTGCACCGCGCGGCGCGAGGAATCGTGGGGCCGTTCCTACGTAAGCTCGGACCGAATCGCACGCGCTGTACATCCTGGAGCAGCGCAGTCCCTTCTCTCTTATTCTTGTCTGTTCAGAACACAAATCAAAAGAACGCACGTGGCAGACAAGATACGTACCGAGTTCCTTTTTCGCGTGGATTCTCCTTTACCTGGTGGCGGAACTACGTAGTTCCTGAATTATCTATTATGCACAAACCAAGCTTCTAATTGTAAGTTGCTCGTAACTTTCCTTTTCTAGATTCGCGTACGCGCTTTATATCGCGATTTTCTTTTATATGTGCCCAATTTTTTAGGACAGCTGGTCGATCGCTGAAGGCTTTGCATGCACGTTGTGGGCGGGCAAATGAACGTCAGGCCCAAAGTGAGGATGGCCAGAAGAGCGAACGAACGGCTCCCGTAATCCCCACTCGCTCCGCTTCGACGCTGTGGCGGCGGCACGGAGGAATGCGCTTTCGGGGGAAGCGCGCTGGGCGGGCGGCGGGAGCGTCGCGAGTTTGTCGGCGTGGAGCGAGAGCGGCTCGCCAAGGTAAACAGGCGCGGCCGGAGCCAGGCAGCGCCATCTATTACGGCAGCCCGCCACTGGAGTGGCTTTCGAAGCGCGCTAGAGAAACAATCCGCGCGAGAAATGTGGTGCCTCGTCGCGCGATACCAGGCCACGCGCTCCTCCCCTCTCTCTCCGGGTCGGGGAAGAGGAGGGGGAGGGGACGCGGCGGGGCAGAAATAACCGCCGCATCCCTCACACTGCTGCGTCGGCGGCTGTCTCCATCCGTGGGTCGGTTAGTCGCCCTGAACTTTGCAACGAACTGTCGGGATTTGCTTGCTCTGTCGCTTTGCTCTCGCGTCCCTGATCCTCCTCTCTCTCTTTCAAGCACACACACACACACGCGGCGCGCGCGCGCACGCACACACACACACACGTACACAGACATACTTGCACACTCGGGCGCGCACACAGACACGTGTGCGCACACACGCACGCACACATACATACGCACACAGTCGCGCGCGCGCACACGTACGCACACACACACACGTGCGCGCGCACACGCACGCACACCTGGACAACGACACACACACGAGCGCACGGATGCGCACTCACTAACGCGTTCTCAAACTCTGACGATGATTTTGCAAGACCCCCCCCCCCCCCAATTAGTCCCACGGAAAGAGGTGGAAACTGTCGTGAATTTAGTTTTAGTAGACACTTAGCCTTCTGTTGTTGTTGTTTTTTTCTTTTTTAAAGCAAAAAAGAAAAACTTTGAGCAGGACATAACTTTAGTCGAGCGCTTGTTCCGTTAATGATATTAGAACAAAACCGCGAGACTGGGTGCGACGCACACGCGCGCAAAAGGTTGCAAGCCCCGTTATGCGTGTGCTTGTTGCCTCCGGACTAGGAGTTTTTATTGTGAATTCCGCTGGCAGATACGGATCGGTTTCCCAAATCTGCGAGGGAGGAGAAAACCGCTCTGTGGCACCCGCTCCAAATCGACGAGCGGAAGATGGAGCCGCATTTTTGGAGCAACCCGCCGGAGACGGTCTGTCGTTAAAAATGGCCGCGACTTGAACTTGCCTGAGCTTGAATTTGACGCGCTGAATGAAATCTCCGACGACCAATCAATTCTCTCGCTGTCCACCAGCAGAAAAAATTCCCAACGCAGGTCGAGCGCCGAACCACGTGGGGCCCATGTCACAAACAAAGAGGAATAGATCCGCGTTCGCCGCTCCGGAACGGCGGTGTACGCAGTGATTGCCAGCGGCGGAACTCAGATCGGTGATAAGACATCAACAAACATGCAGGGGTAGCAAACCATCTCTTGCACGGTCGTTGCCTAGTCTGCTCTTGCTTTTATTGCACTAGGCACCGGCGACATGCAGTGTACAAAGGTAAACACCCAGTTGCGGCAAAATGAACGAGCCTGATTTTGCGTCCGCTTCCTCCGGATTTTCTGTCGTGCAGTTTCTCGTTCTTCCTCTGGGGATCGCAGATGTCAGCGCTTATGATCTGCCACGCTCCAGTCCCGCTTCTGCTTCCCCCGAAGCATGCGAGGTAGCTGCGTACGAGACGCAATGCACGCACCGCACCCACTCCCCGTCACCACCCGCGTAAACAACCGACCGACCGGACCAGACCGGACATGCTCGGCCCGCGACGTGGTTGCGCAGAGACGCGCTGCTGTCCACTTCCTGGGAGATCTCCCGAAGTTGACGGAGTGGTTGGGGCCCGGTCGGAAGTGCTCCACGGAGCTTGCGCGCCACAAATCTGCGAGCGAGCGGAAGATGTCCAACTCGAGCCAGACCTGTGAGCGGAATATGCGC
The DNA here is from genome assembly GCA_037355805.1 of Ixodes ricinus. Classification (NCBI taxonomy): domain Eukaryota; kingdom Metazoa; phylum Arthropoda; class Arachnida; order Ixodida; family Ixodidae; genus Ixodes; species Ixodes ricinus. Next base: position 93,738 of record JAZHYW010011457.1, on the reverse strand, counting down.
GCCCCAAAAGGTGCGCCTTTGGAGCGCTCCAGATCTGCGAGAGGAATTCACCACTAATCACTACGAGTAGCGTTCATCGCCTCTCTTCTTCCGTCATTTTGTTCGCTGTTTTCGTTTTACAGTGAGAGCTGTTATGGACTCTTCCCGCCGCTGTAAGTAACGTCCGTTGTAGATGTTGTAGTAGTTGATGCTGTAGTTGTTGCCGATGATGTTGTGGTTGGCGATGTAGGGCGTCCGTCGTCGAAGTTTGTCAAATCCTCGAAAAAGATCGCCCGCCGTTCGCGGGAATCTATCCGGGAAATTCACGCCACTGCGTTAACAACCTGCTCTAAAACCAGAGTTTTTGTAGTACCCAATCCCCACTGCCATAGCCTCCTTTATTCTAGAAAGCCTGTGAATTCTACGACGGAGCCAACAAGGACCTTTAGCAAACCGTTCCCGTGCTCCGCCTACCGCACTACCGGAGCCTTTGAAGCATGCTTTTAAGCGCGCGCCCCGCGGTCACGGTATCACCCGGGTGCGCGCTTCAAAGCATGCTTCAAAGGCTCCGGTAGTGCAGCACGCGGAGCACGGGAACGGTTTGCTAAAGGTCCTTGTTGAGCGCGCGGCCGCCGGAAAAAGGCGAGGAGCTGCGCCGAACGGTTACCCATATGGTAGCGCAAAGCCGCTTCTGGGGTAAACCTTCAACCAGCGCCAATAATACGCGCGGTGGCCTCTCCGCGAAACAACAACAAACCGCAACGGAGGAAAAAAAGAAAAAGAAAGGAGGCTACCGGTGCGTGCAGAAATGGGAGAGGGGTGGAATAGAGGAGGGTCGACGTAAAATGTTCTCCTTTAATGAAAAAAAAAAGAGCGCGTTTGTGTTTCGGAATTTTACCGCTGGGGCATTTGTTTGGCGCTGCCAGAGAGAGCCCCTGCGCGCGCCCTCTTCTCTGATCTCCTTTCCCTTTTACAGCGCCCACGTTCTTTCGCGATTTTACAGGCTTTCTAGAGTAAAGGAAACTATGCCACTTCAAGCGCGCTCTCTCTCGAAAACAGAAAAACCTATAACAAAACTCTGTTGAAACACTGTCAATGCCAAAAGCTCGTCCCGGGAGATGCGCTTTTAAGTGCTCCGGAATAAAGAGGAAACAGAAGGGCTCGGAACAAAATTAAACAAAACAAAAGCTTTCGGAACAAAACAGATCTCTATTTCGTTCCGAACGCTTTGGTGCACGCACTCCACTAACTCACGGTGCGTGAACGCGACGCCGATGCTCAAAGACTTGGCCGTGACGTGTCGCAGTTATCCCTGTGATTGCAGCGTGGATTAACGCAGGACTGCTCACTTCGTTCTTTCGTGTCATCCGGGTGGTCAGATTCGATCGACGAACGCCTCTTCCAACGCCCCACGATCGCTTGTCTGCTGTCTGGGTCGGTATCAGCCGGCCACAGTGATAGTTTTCAGGTTTCGTTGCGGAAATGCTGGGGTGGCCAAAGCGGATTTCTCGAGTCGTCGAACACAGTCCAGCATTTTGGGGCGAACGAGGCAACGTGGTCGTTAATCACCCGGATTTTCATGTTTTCGCTGCTCCGTGTTCGTTCGGGTACGTAAACTAGTCGCTCCAACGTTTGGGGACACGCTGGCGAACCAAACAAAAACTCGATAAAAATAAAACAATTCTTCAAACTGCGGAGTCAGGACAAACTTCGAATTGTAAGTCTTTCAGCGTGCGCACTAAATTCACCTACAGTGTATGCTTCGTTCTTAATTTTAGAAACTATTCTTTTGATCGACAAGCGTGGTATAATATATTTTCGTGCGTTTATTTTTTTTTTTTTAATTCTTAGACAGGCGGAAGTTTCGAGTGTAGAGAGGCGATTATCGACCGGCGCAAAAGGGACGCAGCGTGCTGCCCGAAAGGGCTCTTCCCCGCTGACACGGAAGTCAAGCGGCGAAGAGGATTCGCAGGCGCCTGCCCTTCGTCGGCCCCAACCTAAATTGGACGATCGGCCGCGTCGGGCCCGCATCGTTCTGCTGGCTTGCGCGCTGATGACGTGCTCAATTAATAGGCGAACCGAAGCTCAGTCTCGCGAGCGTCGCCGAATAATGGAAAATTGGAATAGCGGTACACGTTTACTGCGAAACGCCGTGGATATCAACGTGGGATGTAGTACGCTTGGCGAACGAGTGTTTTCGACACTCTGGATGCGTAGAGAAGCCCGTTTCTCAAATAGCGAAGCATCTGCGTTCCGCAGCAAGCAGGAAGCATGGATTGGTCCTGGAGGGTGGAAAGAAGTAAGAGAGAAGGGAGAACTATCCGTTTTGTAGCTGCGCTTATCCTGGGAAATGGACGCACCGACCCAGGGTCTTTTGGCTTTATTTTTAATTTCAAATCTGATAAGCTTACACATCTTAATATTCTCAAAAGGTGCAATCATGGTTTTTAAATAGTACATCACGAGAAAAGACAATCCGCAAGAAAGTAATTAATTACCTCGTGGAATTGTTTTTCTCCTCGTGTACTTTTTAGTCACTTATAGGTTTTTGAATTCAAGACTCGGATACTGGTGGTTAAAAGAAAAAAAAAAAGAAAAAACGAGGGCGAAATCATTGAAAGTAGAGATAGTTTTCCTAAAACCGAGGTGAAAGAATAACGACGAACGAAGTTGACAGACAGATGATTTCAAAACTCAGAAATACTTTTTTCCACCCACGTCGGGATACAGACAGACTTGTCCGCGCTAAGTCTTTGTAGCGCTCGCTGCTGCAGGCGTGTCGATCGAGCGGGTACACGAACTGAATATTCGTGTCGAGTTGGCACGCTGCTGCGCCTAGGCCAGCGAACCTCGCCGTTTCGCCCGTTTCCATGGACAGTAGGGAGTCTAAGTAGATCGTTCGCGTAACCCCGAGAACGACACCCGATCCCGATAGCATGCACGTTCAAACGCGCCGGCTGAGTATCGGATAGCATTATCGGAACGATCTTTTAAAACTCCCTACTGCAGCGAACCGACGCTTTGACGCTTGTTGACCTCACTGTTTCTAAAAAAAATGCCTTCTAACACCAAGACGCAAAAAAAAAACTTGGTCGGAAAAAGAAAAAAGCCAGATGAAAGCAATATTTCTTAAGCAAACGACAGACTGTTGGACTCGGCAAGCGCTGCTATCGGATGGACGACAACCCTTCCTTAATTGTATCGGCAACCGAATGAAACAGAGTAGCTCCAGCTATAAAGTCAACGAGCAACGCGGCACATATTGAGGCAGAAGAAAAAAGCGGACCCGCGTGAAAATCGGGGCGGTGGGGCCAGCCAGCTGACCTCACGACCGCGCGCTGACAGCCGTCCAGAAAGCCTGGCCTCTGGCTTGCTCGGCCGTGCGTTCGTTCGTCGCCTCTCCTCCTTTTTCGGAGGGAGGAGGAGGAGCCGTCGCATTGCGCCCGTTGTCGGTTTCCTTCTTCCTTCTCCCTCGCCCGTGATTGAATATGGGGCGAGGAGGGACTGTGGCCACTGTGGCCAACTGCGGATCTTCTCGCCTCATTTATGGCCTCCACGACGTCCGCTATTGCCTCTCCCCCTCCGCGCGCCCTCCCATTTATTACGGCGCTGCCGACGCCGCCGATGAGGCGACTGGTGCGGCGGTCGGGGGTGACGGTCTGGTCACGCTGTCCAATGCCGCCGCCAAGCGGTGGCGTGGCGCTGCGGGCGCTAAAGCGCCGCCGCGCGGTGGGGGCTGTGGGGGGCTTCGCTGATGACAGTTTGTTTGCTCGCCAACATGAGTCGCGGCCGTCTGGCGAAAGAGCGATCCATCATGGGCCGCTGAGCCCTCGCTCCGCGCTCGGAGTTAGCGGTCGTTCTGAGGGCGCGCGGGTTCGGTGCTCGACCTGGTGGCTGAATGGAATGGCGGGTTTTTAGGTTTCTTTCTAGCCACCACCTTTTTCGTAAAAAATGATTTAGGAGTGAGTTTGAGATTTTTCGCTGTTTTCGCGCCTGTGAGCTAGTGTCTCACGAAATTCCCAAACTTATCTCGATCAAATGCACCGAATCAACGAAACTGAAGTAGTCATCCGTGAACGCTGTACTGAAATAAAGTGTAATTAAAGGGGCACTGACACCCCAAAGGTCGTATTTTTTTTATTGTCTAAAACGACGGAAGTTGTAGTCATAAACACGTAAAAAAAAACCGCATCGCGAAAAAAAATTTCCCGCGCGCGCGCGCGCCTTTTTATTTTTGGCGTTTAAATCTCCCGCCGCTACCTCCTTGCTTCTTTTGATCGATGACGTCAAAAATCAGCAAATTTAGAAGCTTTGTAGGCGGCATTTCTATAACATTTAATAACGGCAATCGTAAAACATGTTTTTTAACGCAATTGCGAACGCACTATGTCCCCTCTTTTTGAAATACCGAAAATCAGAGTTCGGTGAGATGTCCCTTCCTAGATTTGTGTCCTCCCTCTCGGCGGCGCTCGAGCAGATGGGCGAGTCGGCGAAGAAACCGGTTTTTCCCGTGCCGGCTCCCTTCTATCCCGCCAGCTCGCCTCCTCCTCGCATCGGGTCAGCGGAGGTCCGAGAAAAAGTCGAGTCGGAGGAGACCGCAAAATTTGACTCACTGCACTGGCGGGGATCGCGCGGGAACTTCAAATTCGGCATTTGGAAATTGTTTTTTTAATTCACAAATACTGAATTCACAAGTTTCGAATTTTGAGGGTAATGTCCCGGCACCGTTTTCAATCGTTTCGGATAATAAAAAAAAGTATGATTTTGATGTGTCAGTGCCCCTTTAACGTTTTTCTTGTTTTTTTATTTTTTTTATTTGAATGATTACACAGTTTTCCCTACTTTGATAACGTTTTAGCGGAATGTCTTCACAGAAAGCCAAGATAGAGCGAGTCCTCGTCGACTGACGGTGATAAACGTCAGTACGGAACAGTTTAGCTTCATTTGTATCACGGCAGCTTGGCGCCAGAATTAGGTATATGACCGAAACGGGACGAACAGAGTTCGTGCCAGTCTTGTAATTCCTTAAGTATTTCAGAAAGAAAGTGACGGCTTGATTACTTTTGCCAACGAAGAACTAAGGCACTTTGCGAGATTTCTCCTAAGAACAAATAACAGCACATGTTTTTTGTTTTTCTTCCTCTCCGAGCTGGGTGCGCAACACCAACCTTGTCCTCGTCCTCACTCCTGCCTTGCTTGCCCTGCAAGCCAGTAGCGTTTAAGTGACCGATGAGGACATGCGCCACCTACAAATCACATGGCCGCGCTCATTGCTGATCAGTTCAGCTCCCACCAACTGTTGATTGATATACCTCGTTTCAGCTGAAGTCCAGACGCCGCCGACGCTACGAGCTAATTGGACCGAGCAGGCAGCGTGAAAAGCGCCAGTCACTGGGCCTTTTCTGTTTATCATTAGTTCAGCGATGATTGAACACGTAAAAAAAAGCATGACAAACACATTGATGGTGCGTTTCTGACGTCGTCTGATTGGTCGCATCAGCTCGTAGAGTCGGCTGGGCCTTGACTTAGAGAATCATGAAACAATACTTTCGCTAAATACTACTTGGGATCACTCCCTAACGTTAATAACTGAATAAACATGCCCTAGTCTTCTTTTCTTTTTCCCCTTTAGGCAATGGCACTCGCAAGAAATTGTTGTGTGTATGTTCATGCAGCCGGAAGTTAGTCGGCCTCGGTGACCGGCTGGTATCTCAGCTGTAGGTGAGAAATTTAGCCAGTGCAGTACAACCGCTAGCCTGGGGTCTTTAACGTGCACCACGCAGTAGTGATACACGACCGCACGCCGGTACGATGCCCATCCAGATCGAAACGGGCAGGGTAAGGGATTGAACGGAGGATCCCTGGGTTCTGCAGCGCGAGCTCTCGCTCGACGTGCTCCGAGCTGGTGTGCGCTAGTGCCACTAAATAAGCTACGCTTCAGAGTAACGACACTTCGCCATATTGTGGCTTAAAATCATGGTTGCCAGTTATCTGAAGCTTTATCTGAAACCACAGGAAACGCTTTTCCTCCCTCCACAAATGTTTAAACAGTTCGCGACAAAGCAAAGCAATATTACATGAGCTTCCTAACACCAAATCTAATGCTGAGGAAGTCGCACTTTTGAATCATGACGATCGGCAGTCGCGTCTGTCCTGCACAAGCACCAATATGGCGGCGCCCGCAACAATGTCGGGGAACGGAGTGCCGATACTCTAAGCGCAGCTCATTTAGTGGCTGTAGTGTGCGCTATTCCATCGGCCACCAACCCCCTATAACAATCGCCAAAAAAAAAAATTTTTTTTTTAGAGAGAGATTTGAGCATTGTTTATCTCCTTAACCTAAAACCAGAACACACGGCCACGTGGCCTGGTGCCTATCCTATGCCGCCAACGTTGATCATAGCCACGCTCTGGGGTTGGCAAAATAGAAAACGTGTGCTGAGCTCCAGGCATCGTTAGAGTTCGGCTATTCTCATCACTGCAGTGATTGGACACGAGCAACCACCCAAATGTCCGCCGAGCCATTGATTTCTACGAGCCGAAGTCGAGGGCTCACGCAGTTCGCGTGTCCAATCCATGAGCCGCGCTCGACTGTCGTCAGGCGGGTGGTTTCGATCCCACAACTACGTCATCGAGCTTTGCGAAGGCAAGACTGAAAGAAATAGATCCCTTTTATTCTCAAAATTTCACCGCGACAAAGAAACTTCTGACTCAGTGACGGTCTCTGCGAGTCTACTTGGGCCGGACTATAGAAGAGTACGCCTCTGCAAAGTCACGAACATTCCAACCCGATATCGATTCGTTTCATGACCCCTTCAAATGGGCCGTGCAACAATGTTTGGACCTCGGTCAAATAATTGTTGCAGTTGTTCCCATTCATGTCTAAATTAAGGAACTGAAAGCCAAAAAAAAAAATGGACTCCACCGAATTGTTGGTTGTGGTCGGACAGTTGGTTGTTCATCTTTCGCACGCCAAAAAAAAAAAAAAAAAGAACACGTAAAAGGAGATTGACAAGGTGTACACGCCGTGTTCTGTCTTGTCCCTGCTTTCCTGGAGTGGTGAGAAATTCCGGCTTGTTGGTTTCGCTTTCTGGCAATTCGTTTTTCTTGGCCGCCTCTCTATTTTCTCGTTTCGAGTCGGCCACTGGTCTCTCCTGACTGAAAAGTACACCGAACAAACAAACACAAAACGGATCGCTTTTAGGCTAAAACAACGCGCATTCTGAGGCTATAGGTGACGAATAACGCGCCTGTGGTCACTATTTGAGCGAGTGGCGAGAAACGCTGTCTGGTTGCTGTGCATGTTCCGTGCCGGTTAGTCTCCTAAGGCGGGAAAGCCAGGAGGAGGGCGTTGTGTTCGTTCACTTCTCGTGTTTGTCCTACGTGTATTTTGCGCTGTTTTCGAGTTTTCATAATGCACCAACTAGCCCAATTTCGTGCCTTGGAGGAGTGAACACCTGCGTTTGGGAAGCACGCGGCGTCTTCAAACACCGTGGGATCGAGTCTCCCAAGAACGGGAGAGGGATTGATGTGCAGTGGTTGTTGGCATTGCCGCGTCGCTGTTCCTGGCCGTCACTTTGAACGCGGGTTGAGCCATGGAGCACGCACCGCAAGGCCCGCAATACGCGGCGCACTATAAACTCGAATCACGCTGAGTGCGTGTGCTACTCAACAGGAAGTTGCAGTCGGTTGTTTTTTGCGTTTCGGCAGCGACATCCGATACTGTTCTTGCGCCATCGCGCACATGCAAAGTTGATGCAGTGTTTCCGGCAGACAAGCGATACCTCCCGAAAGTACAGTCAATCTAACTGGCTGACTGCAGATTATATTCGGCTAGTTAACATTTCTGCTATGATATTTCTTTAGTAACGACTGTTTTGCAGCTGTACTTCGTGACATAAAATAGTGCGATTTTATTTGATTATTTACAGCTACTACCGACTTCGCGCGGGAGGACCTCCTGGGATCGGGATTCTGGGAAACGACACGAATAAAAACCATTTCTCAACGCAAGAGCAAACAGCAACAATGAAAATAAAATACGCCATCAGGAAACTCCAGTTACATTGCGCTTAGTGTATTTGTACGTGCGAAAAGGGCGACAATTAGAAAACACACTAAGAACAAGGAATAAAAAATACATGACCCTGCATGAAAACAAGGTAATACTATAGAGACTCTGCGCTACGTTGTCAAGGCTAGCGTAGTTTCTGCAACGCTGCCAAAGTTGTTCGCGCACTCAAACAAGGCGCAAGATGAAGTCACCCGCTCACGCAGCAGCTCCGCCGGCTGGTTGATGCAGCGTTCACAAAAAGTGAGCCTCGACGACGCAGCACGGACAAGTTTACATATAGGACGCATACAATACTTGAACAACACCCGCGGTGCCGTGGTATTGATGGTTTTAACTCAAATTTCTTACCATTCAAGTTGTTTACGACTCATTTGTAGTCTCACTGTTTGTGCGTCATTACCGAGGCATCAGCTGTTCATGAGCACGGAAATTAAATAAACAAATTAATGAAGGAAGGAATTATTCGCCAGAAAAGCCCCATTTTTAACGATGAAAAGGCCGATGCTTCAAAATATCATCTCCGGAGCTAATGTTTACATCCCTTCTGGAATGTTTGTTTGGAACCTGTTGAAGTCTGGGATGTAACCCGCGGGGAGCGTCGGTAGGCGCGCATCTGCGAGACCCACCTCGCTCTCATCCATTAAAAGTTGATTGTAAATGGATCCGCTCACGCGACCGTACGTTTATCGGGTGCCGTCATCGCAATGCGGGAGCGATCCATTAGGGAGTTTTAGTAGATCGTTCTGATGACACCGATAACGATACCCGATCCTCCGCCGACGCCTTTGCGCATGCGTCGTATCGTTATCGGGTACCGTTATCGGGGGTATCGGATCGAGAACTCTCTACTAACGCTGCCCCGTCGAGACCTGTTTCTCCGATCCAGGCGGCACTCTCCCCGCGCAAAGACAGGCAAGGACAGGCGAACCAAGGCTGCCATTTCCGCCTCTTCTCCGACCTTCGTTTCTTTCTCGCGCGCCTTGTGGAAACGCGCAAGTCCGGAGAAATCCCGCCAACTGGCTTCCTCGTGTCGCGCGGAGGGCCGATCAACAGCTCGTCCCGCCCAAAGCCCGCCGCTAGGCAATACCCTCTAGAAGGCCTGGGAATGACGTCATCGTTGGTGGATCCCCCGCCCCAAGCGACGCTGAAGCTCGACGAGAGTAGACGCGGCCTCTTGGCGTCGCCTCGCGTCGCGCTTGTTGTGAGACGCTGCGAGACGCGCTGTCGGCGACGCTGACTCGAGCTAGCCGGCGATGCCCCTGGGTCCACTAGTGACGACGTTTGGGGGTGAAAGGGGCAGGCCTTGTCTTCTAGCTGGTATTGGACGGACGGCCGTCGGGCAGCCGCCGCCAGCCTCCTGAGTCTACCGGCTTGCGAGACGGCGTCGTTTGAAGACTCGCCAACTTTCTCCGAAGGTCCCTGCCGTCGTTCGACCGGCGCGAAAGATCTTCGCGACGTCGAGTCGACCGACCTTGTGTCGGGGGAAGGGCGAGGGACGCGCGTCGGATGACGACGCCTCTTCGAACGACGCGTGCGACGAGCCCCGTTCGGAAGCCGTGCGGTGGTGCAGCTGGGAAGCGTCGCGCCCAGTGGCTCAGGGCTGCGAGGTCAGCCCTGTGTCGTTTCGTTCAAAGGCCCTTCCCTTCGAAGGCCCTTCCCTTCGAAGGCACCTTCGAATAGTGCTCCCGGTTCCTCAACTGAGCGAGCGAGACTCTACAGAAAACGTCGCACGCTATACCAATCGCGCTATCCAGTCTCAACGAGTGTACTTTTCTCCACACTAAGACATCACATTTTGTGTCAGCACTTCCTTTGCCACACTATAGCCCGTTGCAACTGAAGAAGGTCAGGGCGAGGGAAAGAGAAGGCCGGGGAGGAGGAAGCAGGCGGAACGCTGGAGAGGAGAGGGGAAACCTGCTCCTCTCTTTAGCGTTCCGTCTGCTTCCTCCTCCCCGGCCTTCCTTTCCCTCGCCCTACCTTCTTCAGTCGCAACGGACTATAGTACGAAAAAGAGGCGACTTTTTTGGTTATGTAACCAACAGCCAACTCCAGGCCATGGAGCCCTGCTAGTGTTGTTAGTATAGTAGTGTGTGTTGCTTCTGTTTAGCTGCTGTACAGACGGTCCGATCACGGCACAGCCTCTTTTTAATGTGAACGCATTAACTGTCTCATGGAGTGAACCGGCCTTACCAGCTTCTGAAGCCTCGCGCCAAACGGCACCGAAATTCCCCTGTCCCAATGGAGCGAAGCCTGTCGTCTGTAGCAGCGATTTGATGGATAAACTCCCAGTGGCTGGCGCGCGTGATAGTTTCAAGGAACGAGGGCTCCCATTGGCCGGTGCGCGTCATAGTTTCAAGGAACGCCACCCCATGGCGCTGCGGGCATCGCGCCGGTAGCGCGCCGGAAGACACTGTGGCGCGCACTCGGCCGCTTCTACTCCTCTCGACGCCGACGAACATGGCGGCGCCTCAAGCATCTACATTGTTGGAGGACGCAACCTCGGCAGTAGCGAAACCTGTTCGTCCACGCAGGTACACCGCAGACGAGCTAAGGGAGCGGAATCAACGCAGCACAACGCGAGGAGGCAGGCAGCGAAATCCACCATCGTTGCGAAGTCTCCGAATACACGGCTGGCGGAACGAGCAGCGGCACAACGCGCTATATGAGACAGAACAAAGCCTTTCGAAAGCGTGAGGCGTAAGCGAATCGCGATTCAAAGCGTCAAAGGCGGCAAGAGGACGAGGACCTTCGACAACGCGAGGCGGAAGCAATACGTTGCAGGCGGCATGCTTTCGCATTCGCAACTCATAAGAAGTGCTTAGGTGCCCTCGGACTTTTCTTCGCTCCACCTGTCGATATAAACTTGTGTGCGCCTTCTGACTACCGCATAATTCTACTCTGCGTAGTCAGTGTGGCAATGTTCCTGAGGAACTGTATATATATACGCTCCCCAGTGATACACCCGCCGTCTTCCACTGCGCGGCGCCGACATTGGTGAAGCGGGACGTCGCCGGCGATCTTCGGTTGTTAGGTGTTACGTCACGGCGTCGCTCCCTATAACCAGCCAATACAGTTCGGCCTCCGTTGCTATGCGTCCTATCGCCTAGCATCTCGAAACATGCACCCCGCGGCCATCTGCCCGCTCTTGCAGAATGTGCTTCCTAGCCAGGTTCCACAGCCAGTAGGGCTGTGGCGCCATCCCGTGGCGACTTTGCGAACTTTGGTTACTCCAAAGCAGTCCAAAGTCAGCGCATATACCGGAGCACTAATGCACTAAAAAAGACGGTGTTCGTTGCATAAATGATGACAGAATTATGTGCGGCCTCGAGCATGTTCGAAGCATGTTTGAACATGTCTGCAGACAGTGTTTTCGACGACCAAGCAAGAAAGAAACACGCCTGAGGTCTTAGTGTATTCGCGGTGTGGCCGCGGCTTTGGAGCGGCAGGGCATGGCTCTGGACAGAGTGCCGCGGAAGCGCCCGTCGAGGAGCAGGCACCCGGAGCAGCCTCTTTCTGATCGGGGCCGGGCGGAGACGTGCAGCCACACCCGGATGGAAGGCTCCCTCCCGCACGCGGTCGTCGGCGCCGTCCCTCTGGCCGAGCGGCTAACCTTGTTGCCCGCCTCGCCGCCCGGCTCGGTGGACGACCGACCCCAATCGAAGCCGGCAAGGCCGAGCGATCGCCCGGCTCCGTGCCGTACGACGCGCGCCGCCGGAGCTTCCGCTTCCGCTCTTCGGCGCTTGGAACGCTGGCCGCCGTGCCGGAAGTGCCAGACGCGCTTCCTCCACTCGCAGTGAGAGGCGGACTGGGCCCTTCGTCGGAACGCGGACCGGGTTCCGTCATTATTTCGGGCCGCGGACAGTCGTGCCCGGATGATGTCGCACCTAGTTCCTTAATTTTACGCGCGAGTCGGGTTCCTGGCTGAGAGCGGCTTTGTCCAGAAGTGTCGCTCACGCGGATGGGTCCTCGCAGCCATTTTTTTATCTAAAACGGCTGGACACGAGTCTGCCGTAAACGCTGGAGTGGGATTCCCGTGGTGATCGCTGACGCGACGATCGCTGTTCCTCGCGTGAAACGCTTGACGAGCACGTCTTTGGCCACGGGAGCTGTGGGCGCAGGAACCCGTGCGCAGAAGCCGTGCGCAGAAAGCCGTTTTCACGAGAGCAACGCGTCCGCGCATGCGCCGTTCCTGAGCAGTAGACGTCAGAAGCGGCGGTTGGCGAATATCACGCGCAAGGTCGTTCAGGACCACCCTGTTCAGGACGGACGAGACCACTTGTCCCTGAGTTCTTCCAATTATTTATAGATCCTTCAAGTTCCGCGATTCCTTTCTTAGCGTAGCAGGCAGAGTAGGGTCCGAGCGTGCCAGAAGGCAGAGCCGACGTCGGCGCGGTATGCTAAATCGGCGGTTGACGAGTGGCGGGCGCCGCCGGAGCGGACCGAGAGGGGCGGTCGGCAAGAAGAACAGGAAACGGAAGCGAGCAGGCGGTTTTCTGGGGCTGGCAGGAGGGGAGTGGCCGCCGCCTTTTGCCGCTTTCCCGACGCCCGGGTCGTTCACCCGGCGACGCTTCCTCGGCCGCGTCGTCGGCCGACGCCGCGCACGCGGACGCTCCTCGGCTCTTTTCCGGGTCTGCCTGCCCGCTCCTCTCTCCCCGATCCTGTCCGATCCGCGTTGGCGGTGACGCTCAGGAGTATCCAGGAGTCGGTCTTCCCCCTCTCTCCCTCGCGCCTGTGCAGGTGCCTCTGTCGTGTCGGATTAGCCGTGACCATTTAACGGGAGATGCTCCCGATTTTGCTTTCATGGTTTGGCGCGAGTTTTGCTACGTGCTCCTATCTTCTGAAAAGCGTTGGCAATGTACCTACTGTAGTCAAGCTGATTTTTCCGGGGTTTTTTCCCTCAACCTCCTTTATCGATTTGATGGGAAATGAAGATGTTATTATTATATTATTAGTATGGTGAGTGTCAGGTTGCTTCTGGCTTAGCGCAGCACACTCACTGCAAACGAACGATTAATGCGATAAAACATTTGGTTGGGGCTAGTTGGTACATGTCGATTAAAATGTAAAACTGCGCGAACCGAAACGGTACGAAAAAAGACACACCTACGCTCGTCCTTGTCGTATGCGTCTCTCTTTTCGTCCTATTTCAGTTCGCGCCTTTTAACTTTTTGAGCGATTAATGTTCTTAACGACTCTCGATTGGGCTAGTTAGTTCGTACTGATAATTATATAATTATTCTATAGCGCGAACGAGGCAAGGACAGAAAAAAGATGCCCGAACGACGAGGGCTCGCGCCATGTTTCTCGTATATCTTAGCCCAGGGTGGATGTTATTCCGAAATGATTTCCTTCGGTCTTCGTTAGAATGCGCCTAAATACAGAGTTGTACATAATCAACCTTTTTCAAATTTAAGGTTCCAGAGGCTCTGGAATGAAAATACACATTTCCTTACGTAAACTCACGAGCGACCGTGAGAGGTTTTCGAGCGAGAGGCTGGTGCCAGCGCTCGAGAAGTGCACGCGCGTTTCCTGCCCATACACCTCGAACCGGCGATTTCCGAAAAAAGGTGAATTGTCCATCTGCTACTCATTGGCCCCGTAAGTGATGACGTCACGACATAGCGCTGTGCTCCAAGACAGACCGTTGCTAGGGCCGTTGTCACGAACAAATGCACGGGGGCTCGACGTGGGATTAGAAATTGTCCGATAAGAAAGTAAATCATTTTTTTTGTAAGCATTATGTCCTTTCAATATCTAATCACGCAAGACTGTTTCTGTCGTCTCCGTGCCATAAAGCGACGATAGAAGCCCGTAATAACGTTCCACAACCGGTTTTGCCTTGCTAGCAGGCGACACGATAGCTTCACGTGGTTCAGTGGTTCTTTCTGAGGGAGTAGGCTACTGTGTTAACATTAGAGTAGGTGGTACGAGCAACGAAACTTGAACTCTCGGGGTAAACCTTCTATGGGATTTCGGAAGCGAAGAGTGCCCGTGCACAGCTTTGATCGAAGCATCGATCGAGGGTGCGCCGCGTGGAGCTCGCTTACGCAATATTTGAGAAGGTGAAAAACACTGTGAAGCCGAATCACGTACGACGACGACGTGAAGTGTATCAACGTCGAAGTGCAGGCCAGCACACGTTTCAAGGAGTTCTGACGGCAAAGAAAAAGCTGCTTCAGTGCACATTTATGTGATACAAACGAACTGTCCGTAACACACACATATATATATATATATAATAATGTTCCCAATGTTCTTTTCCAGCTCTTTCGGTATTTGGGGTCTTACTGAAAATTTAAGGATGGGCAGGATTTTTTCTCAGTGTTATGATCAAGGTACAAAACACACGCCCACATTGCGAGCCTGGAAAACGAAGTTTGGGGCCTTACGATCAGTTGATATCATGTTCTAAACAGATGCCCCTCTCGTTATATATGTTTAGAAGTTCTTCACACGTCTGATGATTTTCGTCAGACAGGACCCTATCGCGCGCAAATAAAATTCTTTTTTTTTTTTTTGTAAACTTGGTGATTTTGGGCTTGCCTTGCTCCCGATAAATACAAAATCAAATCCGTATAATATGCAAACGATTCACGCGTTCGTCAAGCGTTCGTCGTCTGCTGCAGCCATCTCGAGACGTCTCGAGGACCGGAAGTTGAAGTCGCAAATATTTCAGAAACAAGAGATTCTCGGCAAACTTCTGTCGTATTAAGTGTGAAATCTATGCTTCCCGTATTTGTTCTTTTTAGACGTGCACGTCTATCAAGCAGCTCGATTGAGCAGTTGAAAGCACTCTGTAGTCTAGGCACACTGCCGATGGTAATTCATCGTCGCATATCGACGCCAGCGCCGCTCTGCCGGTCGGCCGGCCGACCGCCCGGCCGCGAGAGACCTCGGCGCCGCAACAACAACACGCGTGGCGGGACTCGGTCAAGGAAAAAAAGCGCGCGCGCCGCACTCTGGCAAAAAAAAAAAAAATAAGTAAACGAGAGAGTACGCTCAACAAGGTCCCGCGCATGCGCACTCTGCTCCCGCGCTCCTGCACGCACGCAGGTCGTCTTGTTCTTCCGTTTGTTCTCTTCGCTGGCTCACGTTTGCTTTCCGGCTCGTGAGAACCGAACACAAACGCTCGGCTCGCCTGGCAACCAGGAATGCCCGCACGCGCAACTCACGCCCACCACCGCGGTTCTTACGCGGTTATGGGGTCTTCTAGTGCGCCGCCGCAGAGTAACCAAGAATAAAAGTCGCCAAGTTAGAAGAATTCAACAGCAGAAGCAAAACGCTTCCCAAGTTACGACGAATTTTCGGTAATTCGGAGCGCTCCAAGCTCGACATTCTTCGAAGGATGTCGTTACTTTTTGGTGGGCTTTAGGTGGTGCTCGTCTTCGTCCAACTCAATCGGCGACGGCCGCGGCCATGCAGGCCGAGCCTCTCGTCGCCTTGGGGCCATAGAGATCATACCTCGCCACTCAGTCACTGGCGCCGTTCGGAGGAAAGAGGAACTTCGGGCTTCGTGTCGCCAGGCTTTCGGAAGTGCCCGAGTGCGTGCTTCACCGTGGTGCACTGGGAACACGGACGATCGGTCTTCCTTTGGTCTGCTTGACCTACGAGAACCTGCCCCGATGGAAAAGCCGTTTCGGTGGCAGTAGGGCGCGCGATAATCGCGTGTTGCAATTAGGTCCGTTCCGTGGTGCACGTCAAACGCTCGTTGGAAGTGCGCCGGTTGTCCTCGCACTGCCTCGCAATACAGAGGACTGAAGAGGACATCGTTGAACAGAAGCGGCGACGCACTGTGGTTCAGCGTGTTCACCGTGCCAATCAGGAAAAAAAAAAGAGAACAACGTTTAGAGATTCTAGAAACGGGCAATTGATTTGCAGGGCTTTACGTTGACCAACAAGTGCGAGGGGGGACCCAAAAGTAACCAAAATTAATTTCTGAAGGGCGGAGCATTCGTAGTACCAGCCAGCGGCGTAGACTTTCCATTTTCCCGGAGGGGGCAGGCTGAGAAGTTCTGCGGGGGGGGGGGGGGAGGGGGGAGGGAGGGAGGGAGGGGTGAGGTGGTGCTGCACGCGCTTTTTTGCCAGAACTGGAGATTGAAGCTAACGAAAGCACGCTGGGATTCCATTTCCCATGTATTTTGTCAATAAAGGCAACATGGGCGTTATTTTGTTTACATGCCACTACTAGAAGCTCGTTACATGGCACGTAAACAGCGTCTCGGTAAGGATCATGGCCCGGGCCCGGGGGGGGGGGGGGGCACGAGCCCCGATGTTTTTCCGAAGTCTACGCCTATGGTACCAGCTACCGCTGCTAGCAGTCCTTAGCGGCAGCCGTTTCGAGTCGGTTTGCCGGCCGGCGTCGTCTGCTGAAGTTCTAGCGGCATGTTGTAATTTTTTTCCCCCAAGCGCTTCAAAATCATTTCACTTTTTTTTTGCAATGTCTGAAATGAAGATCTTCCACATTTACAAAACATTTTCCTTTTAGGACTTGTTTCATATGAGCGAACAGAAGAAAATGAAAGACGTTTACAACTCCCTGTAATGTCGAATTAGAGCTCAGCTCTTGAGGAGGAGGAGGAAGGGTACGGAGAGGAGGGTATGCCCCTCCTCCTCCATACCCTCTCCTCCTGGTCTCCACGTCCCCCTCCCCTCCTGCTCCCTCTTCCCCTCCTCCTCCCTCCTCCTCTCATTCTCCTCCCCTCCTCCTCCTCCCACTCGTTCTTCCCCTCCCTGCCTCCCCCTCGTGGCGTCACTCGTGACCCTCGTGACGCCACTCGTGAAGGCCTCGTGAAGTGAATGTCGTGACCTTCAGCGACGTCATTATGGGACGTTTTCTATAATAATAATAATAATAATAATAATAATAATAATAATAATAATAATAATAATAATAATAATAATTTGTTTATTTAATGTGCCCAAAAACAACCACGCGGGTCTTCACATTGGCGCACACAAGACAAAAAGAAGAAACACAGCACACGCACAGCTTCAATGTACAAATTAGCATAACTACAAATAGGTCGCACACTTCACACAAAATGTAATAGAGTTTTAACTTTCAACTAGACTTGCCAAGTTCCGGCGAAAAACTGGGAGATCTGTGAAGATGTCCAAAGTAGAGGATGCGATTGTATTAAATGAAAGTTGCATACGGGACAGTGGTGAGAGTTTAGACATGAATTGAATATAAAAGACATTTAAATTTCTGGTAACGCGACAAGGAGCATGAAAATCGACAGAATTCAGAAGTTGATTAGCATCAGTCCAACCATTTACCACCCTGTGCAAAAAAATCAGATCACGCTCTAATCTTCTATTTGACCAAGTTGTAAGTAATGTAACGCCGATGGCGACGGCGACGCCGCTCAAGCAGGAAACGGGCGCCTAAGAGCTGCGCTGTAAAAAGTCACACGGGGCGAGGTCCGATGAAGAGGGGGGGGGGGGGGAGGAGGAGGAGGGAGGAGGGAGGGAGGGAGGGAGGGAGGAGAAAGGGGTGTCATGCTATTTTTGTGAAAAAAATTGCTGCTTTGACATGGTAATGTGTCCTGGGGCATTGTCGTGATGGCACCGCCACTCCTCCTTTGCCAAGAAATCGGGACCTTTCTGCCTAAGTTTCTCAAGCGTAGCAAAACTCCCAGGTAAAACACCTGATTGACAGTTTCACCAGGAGGGTAAAACTCGAGTGAACAATGCTAGATTTTTTTTTATGTTTTTCTTAGTTGCGAAGGTTGAGGGTGGCCCTGAACGAAGTTGGTCGTCGATCAATAATTCACCGGCGTTGAAGCGAGAAAACCTCTCGTAAACCCGCGATTTTTAAATAGCATCTTCTTTGTAAGCTGTTTGAAGCGTTACAAGAGTTTCCGCCGCCGTTTTCCCTAAACGAAAACAAATTTCACGGTCGCACGCTAATCCTTCAAATCAAACACTGCAAAAAAAAAAAAAAAAAAGACCAGGAGGCATTCAGAAGCGGTTGGGGAAAAAATTCGCAACATGCCGCGACAACTTTTACAGACGATGCCGGTCAGCAAACTGACTCGGAAGGGGTGCCGCTAAGCGCTGCTAGCGGCGGAAGCTGGTACTACGAACGGCCTGTCCTCCAGAAATTCATTCCGGTTACATTTAAGTCTCCTCTCGTATACTTCAAAGAGTCTGTTCGGTGTCGTCTGCGGAGAGTGTGATTGCCTCTGGTTTTAGAGAAACGAATATTGACTGAAAATGTGCGTGCACTACTCGGTGTAAGCTTCGTCTCACGTATTCAACGGAATGTGGCCTTCTGAGATGAAACTTCAAAATACTATCGCAGTGTGAAGTGAAGCACCGCAAAAACGCTACCCCAATTTTATTTTATTGTTATTTTTTTTTTGCAGCATGCGCAATTGAGTTGTTTTGCTACGGTGTTCTGTGCCGTCCCTGCCCGCCATTCCTGGCGGCTTCTGCTGCGTCACCGCAGGTGGCCGCAATTCCTCCGTTTGCCCCTTCCCTCTTTGAAACTTTTCGCTCTTCCAAATTCGTTCCTCTCTCGTCGAGCGCGAGGGACGCAGCTGTTCTGCGGGGCCAAGTGCAGCACGCGTGGGCCGATGTTCTGGACAACAAGAAAAAAAAAACTAACGAAGGATACACGTAGTTGCATCTGTCTGCCTGTGATTTTTCTTCAAACTTTTTCCTAGGAAATTGGGGGGGAAGCGAGGGGAAAAAAAGGGGGGGGGGGGGTGGTCGGGTCAGGTCAGCAACCACTTGGCTAAAAAAAATCTTTTTTTTTTGCGTTAATTGTAAAACGTGTCACGGGGTATTACACTTGTCTTGGAAGTAAAACGCCTAAAGACAAGGACAGAATATAGATGCCGAAGGCTCTGTTGCGCTTCGACGTTGAGCGCAGCGAACGTACCGTAGCGCAGAACGGGGGTTTTTGATTGGCCGGAGAGCAGGAGCTCGATATCTGCGACCAATAGGAAGCTCTAGCTGCCTACGCTGCGCTACGCCACGTTTGCTACGCTCGGTGGCGGAGTGTAACAGACCCTTAACAGGACACGGCGTGTCCTGTTGTCTCTCTTCTGTCCCTGTCTTTAGGCGTTTTACTTCAGAATGTACAAGCAACTAGCCCAACTTGCCGTCTTATTAAGGCGAAAGCCTGATATGTTCATCGTTCAGTCGACCTTGAGAAAACGTTGGCGACACGAAAGGTCCTAAAATACGCCAAAAGTACGTCGTCATAGAGCGCGCGGTCTTCGGAGGTTCGCTATCACGTTTACGTTAGTACTCAGGCGAGTTAGAGGAAATTAAGAAGGATGACAAAGCGAATTAAGAGGAATCAAAGTGAATTAAGTAAATCATGTGTCTGTCTTTAATGCATCGGCGCTTTGTCTTTAGCCTTAAAGTCGTCTTGAGGATATCATAAAAGACCCTGTGACTTTTTGTTCCGCCATTGTGCGGTGGTTTCGACCTTCCAATAATCGGCACGTTACTTTCGACCAATTTCGATAGAACTTAACTTGCTCGAACTATTGTCCCCTATCCCCCCCTCGACGGCGTGTATCCCCGGATTGGGGCTAGCCACCGGAAACAAGGCAACTCGTTTAAAGGCCGCGGCACAACCTCGGTTTTCTGCAGTGGAGACAATCCTCTTAGCGCTCCCCTCTCCTAAGCTGCGAAAGGAGACAAGTTGGGGGAAGGCAAGAAGTAGAGAGGATATATAGAAGGGAGGAGGCTGGCAAAAGTGCAAAGCGCGAAGTGTACGTTGACCTTTAACGCAAAATTGGGTTCATCTTGAAAGAGCGTGAATGTTACACGTACAAAGGAAAGGAATGGACGATACTACTTTTCTTCGTCCGTCTAACATTCGCGCTGTCTCAAGATGAACCCGTACCAACTAGACCAGTCATCCCGTCTCACTGGGGTTCAACGTGACAAAGTTAAGCGGGTCTCGAATGTCTATCCTATCCGATAAACTTGGAGACGGAAAGAATGTGTTGCGAATGGGCTAGGCACGTGTTGTGTGGGGCTAGCGCGCGTCGTGATGTCACGTGACGTCAGGCTGTCACGTGACACCCTTACGTCATATCAGCAGTATATACCCTATGGGGATACTTCGCTTATGTGACCTTGACCCGCGTGTCGGTCCACTTTTCTCACGAAACCCTGCCTCATTGGCGATTTTCAGCACGTGTTTTTGAGCATGTACTTCCGTGGCTTCGTCCTTAGACCGCCAGGTGCTGCGAATATATGATGCGCTCAAGAAGGCTGGCGAGCGAACCGGCCGCTACAGGTTTCTGTTCTAGCGGCTAGATGGCGTCGATTTCGCTGAAGTTGCTAAAACACATTCCGCTTTAACGGGCCAGCACCCGGTAATAAAATCTGGAAAAAAACAAAAAAACAAAAAGCTGAGGAAGAGGACAGACTCGGACCGGGTTGAACTTCCCCTGCCTGCTCCGTTATGGACGAGTGGTGCATGTATACCGCGAAGGAATAAAAATGTTTGACAAGTTATTGGCGAGGAGATGTAACTATAAGGGTCGCAACGTCCAGCTCTTTTTTACTCTTTTTCCTCAGAGTTACGTGTTTACCAACACAAGGCACATGCGCTGATTCTTCATCTTCCTCAATTGACCACGAAGCAGCGCGACTCGTGCCCAATGCGGAACGCAAGTTCGTCTGCTTCTTTTGCAGAGGTTGTGGTGACGCCAGAACGTAGAGCTCTGATTGGCTCTGATTGGAAGGATAGTGGGCGGACCTCAATGCAAGCTGCCTTAAAGTCTACCCATTATCCTTCCATCAGAGCCAATCAGAGCTCGGCGTTCTGGCGTCACCACAACCTCAGCAAAAGAAGCAGACGAACTTGCACTTCGTATTGTTTTGCTGCGTTCGACTTCACTGATTGAACACGAGCCGAACGATGAAGCACCGCTCGGCTGCATGGGTCGAGCGCTGCGTCAAAACACGAACAAGTGTTGTCCCCACTGGTGTAGTTGTCAATTTCGCCACTAGGGGCGAGACGGTTGGATCTCCTTCCCAATATATCCATACGTCATACAATGTCTGGATGGAGACACTGTCTGCGGCGTGTTCCTTCCTCGTTTAGGACGGTCATGTCTGCAGACATGTTGAAGCTCACATGCTTAAAACATCCTTTAGGCCGCAGATTGTCATCATGTCTGCACTTGTGCCTTTTGTACGAGGTAAGAGGTCGAGTGATACAACTCACGCAACTCGGGAGCCTTCGATGACGTCCGCGATGCTTATATCGATTTGATTTGAACGCAAATTGTGTTAGATGGCTGACTCAGCTTCCGGGTACGCGATCCCGAAAATCGTCACACGAGTGCCGCATCAGCGGCTGGAACTAGCGTTCAAGTTCCAGCCGAACGCTTGCCCAATCTGTGCTCGCTATCGCCTCCGGCGGAGGACCCGAGAAGAATCCATGGAAGTCCGGTTTTGTTACGGCGCATTCACGGAGCAGCGCTCGACGCCTTGGCTGTGTTCCCAACCTTACTCGAGTGGATCAGAGATGCTCCGGCTGGTCATATCACGAGATTGCACGGGCAGAACGACGCTGGACGCCAGTAGGTTTTCGAGCGCCAGGTACGCAACATTAAAGGCTGGTTCAAACATATGTTTGCAGCGCTGACTTGAACGTGACTCAGCACCGATGCATCGATGTATCATCGTTGTATCACTAATATAGTGCAAAGTCATTTCCAGCGCTGGCGCTACGGTAGCACTGTGGTGTATGTGAAAACTGGCCTTAAAGGCCCATTTACGCAGGAGCGTTTGCTTACATTTTATTACGTTACGTTATAAGACACCGCAACATCCTTGCCGACATTATATTCATGGACTTCAAAAGGCATTTGATACCGTTCCGCACCACCGTCTACTCCTAAAACTCTCTATTCTCCAGTTCAACCCAGTAGTCGGCAGATGGATTACAGCATTCCTAACCAACAGACAGCAGTCAGTCTCGATAAATTATTTTTCTACCTCATTGCCGGTAACCTCAGGTGTCCCTCACAGCGTTATTGGCCCCTTACTATTTTTAATTTTTATTAATGATCTTCCTTCTTTAATTCAGTCTACTATTCGACTATTTGCAGATAACTGTTATTTGCAGAAAAAGTACTGGACCAACAGATCATTGCGTTCTTCAAAATGACCTCGACTCCATAAAATCCTGGTGCTCTAGCTGGAAAATGAACATTAACCCTGGAAAATGCAAGCAAATGACTGTTTCATCAAACTCTAACAAATCATTCGTTCAATATATATTACTAACGCAGCGACTAGAATATGTCCCAGTCTATAAGTATATCGGCGTCCATATCAGTGAAAACTTATCATGGAATTACCACATTGATAACCTTGTTACTAGCTCATTGAAATCGGATTCTTAAGGCGTCTATCGATCTTGCCCCTTCTGCAACAAAATTACTCGCGTATAAAACATTAATTCGCCCAAAACTTGAATACGACAGTATAATATGGCATCCGCATCAGAACTATCTCAGTGCTAAATTATATCCATAGTAACCCTGAGGCGTAGGAACAATAAAAAAACGGACAGAACAACGACTTCGTTGTTCTGTCTGTCTGACAAAACAACGATGTTATCCAACAAAGACTTCGTTGTACTGCCATTTTTTTATTGTTCCTACGTCTCAGGGTTATTATGGATGTCATTCACCAGCTCGCTTGCGTTTTATACCTTTCTTTGCTAAATTAGAGTTCGTTAAAAATAAACCAGCTCGCTTTATATTAAACGATTTTTCACCTACTAGCAGTGTCTCCGCCTTAAAATCAAACCTTGGTCTTCCTTTCAAACTAACCGGATGTGTTGTTTTTTTTCATAGCATTTAGTATAGTTTCTCATACTTCAGAAATACTCATTGCCAATCAGCTCATTACATTTCTTCTCATGCCGATAACACGTGGAAACGTCAGCAATATGGGTCGCATAATAACTCTTTCATGTTTCCTCCCCTAATACTGACCATTACCTAATGGAACAACTTGCCGGACCAAATCGTGACCAGCATAAATTTTCTAGTATTTAAAAGCACTCTCTTAGCATTTGCATTGTGACTAATGGGTGTACGAATTTGTGTACTTTGTTTTTGTAGTCATTTTATTACATTTTGTAAGCTTGTATAATGTTCATCGTGTATTTCCTTTTGCCGATGATCCCCTTTCATGTAATGCATCTGAAAGGACGCCTTTGAGGTAAATAAATGAAATGAAATGCTTTGTGAACCGGCCTTTACACTTTGATGGACTGACGGAGCACACTTGGAAATACGGTTCAAGCGATACAACCTCGAGTCACCGGCACATTATGCTTACATTATGCGCGCATAAAGCACGCATAATTCACGCAGGAGATGTTCTGTGCTCCCCGGATCTATCCGAGGAGTGATCGAGACAAGTTTGGATTTTTATTACCACAGAATGTAGTTCACCAGCCGTACTGTATTCTGAGAAATCCGTCACGAAGAACCGCCGCGAAAGGCCATGACGTCACGTGAAAGCATGACGTCACATGACTTCATGCGATGTGACGGTATCACGTGGCGTCATGACTACACGTAATATAATGACGTCACGTAAGACCATGACGTATCCCCCGACGTCACATACACCTAGCATGTGCCCAGCTCATTCACAACGCAATCTGTGCTCCCCGGTCTTCGTCAACATGCTCAAGCTCGTGACATTTTTTTCTTCATAAATCTTTTGCACAGCTAGTCCTGGTAATGGACGAGCGGTTTATTTTTTGCTTATTATACGTTTACAAATGGCGCCTCGGGATTTTTTGAAGTCGCAACTATTATTTTATACGTGTTTATTACTTATTATTTATTGATATTACATTTATTTCTTAATTAGCTCTTGGTTGTGTATTTTGTCAACTGATGTGTAAGTAACGAGATTGTTCTAACATCACTTCTTGTTATCTTACGTGCTTCGAGCTAAAAGTAGGCGTGTGTATACGTGGCCGTATAATCGCGGAGGATGAAGCAACCGCCTTACGTGAACCGTCGTCTTGATGAAAAAATGGTTTACTGCCTGCCATTTCGACCGGGCTGCCGTGTTCCACGCGGTATTCCTTGTCCTCCGCGTCCCCTGCGGCTCCCGCTCCGACTCGTCAGTAACGCGTTACTTGTACCTATTTACTCTTTTCGGTAACGAAGTAACCACCTATAGTCTCTTTTAAGAGGAGGAACGAGAAACATATATTCGTTACTTTTCGATGAAGTAGCGAGTGTACAACACAAGCACCCAACCTGGTTCTCACCTCAGTTCGTGCCTGGAATTTGCACGACGAGGAAACGCTAGATAGACCATAAAAAGGTGAGCACGAGCATAGCCTCCTCTATACGCACAAAGCGTGGCAGTTCGACGACGGAGCCATAGAGTGCCCTGTTGCAAATTTGGGGCGCGAGGATCTAGTAGCACAGAGCATCAAAGAGCCATTTCTCGGGGAACCTGGACGTCAGTGCACAGCTTTTGCAGCGGCGAGGACCCGAAAATGCGAGCGTTTCGCAGCAGCGGCGAGACACTGCGTTTCGGCGTCTCGCCGCAGCGGGGCGCCAGTCACGTGGCTCTCCTCTCATCTGTTGTCCGCCGCTACACGTTTTCCGTTTCGGCGGCCGCTTGTTGTGGCGATCTGCCAGGCTTTGTCAGTTTAGAGGAGGCTATGCCACGAGGTATGCCAGTACAGCCGCGGTTATCCCTGAATGAACGCGTTTGAAAACGAGGAATTTAAGACGGCAAATATTGGGAGCGTCTGCCGCTTCATAAAAGCGACAAATTCGGAGTAACGAGAAAATAGCGCGTTACCTTCAACCAGAGAAAACCCATTCTTTTTGAATCGCGGTAACCAGTGACGTACTCAGTTACTTTTTGAGTAACGGGTAACAGTATTTAGTCACCCCATTTGAGTAACGTGGGTTGCTATCGTTTTGTCGAAACTCGTTTGCTGGAATTACGTTTTCTGGACAACTTTCCATAGACACACGTTTCGTCGACACTAACGTTTCATCGACACTCGTTACGCGAATTTCACGCTGGTGGGACATTTCGTTGCGCGTGTATCACCGGAATACGTGATGATACGTGTAACACCCCCCCCCCTCTCCCGACAGTTTGTGGCGGCTCGTTAAAACAGTAGGGAGTTTTCGTAAACCGCGTTCTCCCCTCCGCTAAGCTCCGCTAGGCCCTCCGCAACGAAGAAGCCGCCACCGCGCCTGCGCGCCAATGGCCTTGACTGTAGAAACCCGGATCTCGTAGCGGGTTGCGGAGAGCGTTGCGGGACAGCGGAAACGATCTACGAAAACTCCCTAATGTTAACTCACCTGACCAACCCGTACACGCCGTTTCGTGACAACAGCCTGATGCAACTTACTAGTGGGTACTACAAAAAACAAAAGTTGTTGATGATGAAACGATTTGTCGATGAAACAATCTGTCGATGATACATCGTTCGATGAACTGATTGCCACCGGGCTGTGCCACCCCGGACACCGAATCGGAGCCTGCGGCGTCGATCCGCTTGTCCCCCGAGGTCCGAGCAGGAGGCGCTTCTCTTCCTGGACGACGAAGGCAGAGGGAGGGAGCGAAAGATGCTCGGCCCTGCCGGAGTTTACGTTGGATGTGCTTGCCGAACTAGAGCAGGCATATCTCCGGCAATTAGCCCGGTGTCGTTGGCGCTTTCAGAACGTGTGGGCAAGTGGGCATCTCCCGAGCCTCGGCTACCAAGCATCGGCGGGAAAACAGTTGCGAGCAAAACGGCGTGTAATTGTTTAGGACTGCCCAGACTGTTCGCGGTTCGTAGACCTGTGATCTTTGAGAGCGCAGCCTCAAACAACCTGTATTCGTTTTGCGGGTTGCTACTATCCGAAAAAGCGAAAGGTGTAGGTTGAATCGAAACTAAGCTGAAGATTCTGAAGTTACCTCCACAACTCAAACCCCGCAGCCTATGGCACAAAGACGAGAAAAAACTGTCCTATCAAAACGCAATTCTTTTTTTTTCTTTTTTGGTCACCCGCAGCAGCGGGGAACAAAAAAATACATTGGGCTGCCGGCTGGCGTCGTCTGCTCGCGTCCCACTCGGTAGCAGACGGCAGCAGCCCACGTGACCGACCGGGGACGAGCTTGGCGAGGTTGGGACGCAGCGTCCCCAGCCACCGTTGCCGCAGCAACCGGTGACGCGCCGCGCTGGGCGTCATGAATAAAGAACGCCGGGTTGCTCCGCCGCCGAGCTTCGAGTTCGTCCCCCGATGCGGTCCCGTCGCGCGCGGGACGGCGGTGCTCGGGAGTTCCCCACCGCCGCCTACGCAGCGTCGGCGTGACGCCGCCGGACTTCGACGCCGATGCCTGCATTAACCGATGGTGGTGACGCGGTCGGGCGGGGTGACGTCCGTCCGTCTGCCGGGACGACGGTCGCGCGTCGCGAGTGGGCTGTGCGTTGCCGCTGCCTACGTCTGCCTTGTTTTTCTGCTCGGGAACGATGACGTCACGGGTCGCCTTTCCACAGGGAGGGGATCGCAACATCTGCCGCTATACTTTTCCTGCTCCGGCTGTCCTTCTTTTAATTATTTTCTTGCTATTGTTTCGGGAGAAGGGTCGAGCGGAGAGGAGAGTGGATATTTGAACAGGATTAAAGCGACTGAACGTTGCGTGCGGCGCTAAAAACGACAGGCATAGAAGAAAAAAAAAAATAAAAGCGTTCGGGAGTTACGAAGACAACTGCCGCCGCTATTGTAAACGATCGGATCGCGGCGACGTACTTTGTGTAGTTGGCATGCGTGTTTGCGAGGCGTTAAAAATTACCGCTCCGCAGCTGTAAACGGTGCGTGTGTGTGCATAGACGCCGGCAAACGAGGCGAGCGGCCGGGCGAGCTGTGAGTTTTCACTTTTGGCTCTGGTTAATAGCCCCCGCCATTGTTCCCCGCCTGCGGTATGTCAGCGGGAGCGTGCGCTCTTTATTCTCACTGCCTCGTTTTCTCGTTACTTCTCCTCGCTTTGAGGACCACTTGCCTACGAAGGCCGTTAACGCCCGAGGATGGTTTGACGGCCCTATTCGTCTCCACGAGCTCTTCCTCCTATATAGGTTTAGTGGCCGACGACATTAGAGTCATTTTGTGGTGACTCCTGAACACATTCGTACGCGGATCTTTCTTTTTATTTCCTGTGTATTGCAACTTGTACACCGAGTCGGATTAAACGACCACGATAAAAACAAATTAAGTAAGAGACTGCGTGGCTCTCAAAATGATTTCCCCGCCTCTCTTTCTTCAAGAAGTAGAACAGTTAACGTGCAGCAATGTCTGTGTCCTTCACGATCCTCGACCAATCACTTGACTGAATGAAGGGAAAAAAAAAACTGAGGAAATCTAACAAACACGGACTATAATGGCTACACAAGATCGAGAAAAGGTTATGGTAACCGTTGTTAAGCTGCAATAATCGTGTTGTTGACGCGGCGAAGTTTCGCCATCGGGTGTTTGCGCAGATCTCCGACGTCAAGGTGCACCTTGTTTTCCACTAACGCCCCTAGTATTACTCCTAAACTTCAGTGTTCTAGAAGGGCAAGTAGTGGCAAAAGCGAGGCCAACGTCAAAGGGAGGCGTCATGCCGAAAAAAAAGCGGGCGGCCGCCTGTTGCGCTGCAGTCAACAACTTCCATGTAAACACCTTTATTGTGTGTGCGCGTTTTTGTGTGTATTGTCATGGTGTTCGCCTAACGTAACGTTTTTCTCACTTCATTCGGTTTTATAGGATGCATAAAGTCAGATGCAGCTATAAAAGTACATGTTGCCAATTTTTTTTATGGAGTTTTTTGGTTTAGTATAATCTTTTGAGCCATTTTTTTTGAGCCGTTGGAATGTGAAATTGTCGGAACTTTTCCCCCTCATTTTTGGTCGTGTTCTTAGCAGAATTCATTTCTAAGTTGAAATAAATGTCATTTATTGTCAGGGCGGAAAATAATCATTATATTTTTTAATCAAATCAGATTTTTTTTATTTAATCAAACTTACGTGAATTAAATCTTTTCAGCAAGAAATTAGTGACTTTTTTATCACTAGATGTTTGTGTTTCTTTTATGGCTGCTTGATCATTCAATAATGGGAAACACACTGATAGGCAACGGTAAACTAAAAACTAAAAAAAATGTTTTCAGTATTGTTTTGGGGATTGTTTCATTTATTTCATAGCCAAATCGGTGCGACTTAAATCCTTATAAATAACCAATTTGGTTTGATATAAATAATTATTTATATCAAGATTTAAATTATCTTGATTTTTATTATCCACTCTGCTGCTGTACAATTATATGAAAGCATGTAATGGCATTCGTTGTGGTTTTCTTGCTATGGCAAAACAAGGAAGGAAGTGTTTTCATTGGGACTTACGGCTACAGATCAGTGTAATACCAAGAATTTAAGAACACAAACGTTAAGCAGCTTCAGCATATACGAACAGCGAGCAGCTGAGGAAACCAGGCATAGCTTGGTTTCTCTCCCCAACTTGAAAGCCAGTCTGCCAATAAAGAACATGACACCAATAATTTTGGTGGATCAGTAGCTTTCATTTATCGGGCAGAAGTACCGTATTTTCCGGACTATAGTCCGCACCTGGTGTATAGTCCGCAGGGGCAAATATAGGGTCAAAAATAAAAGTTTTTGCTTAGATAGCCCGCACCGGTGCATAGTCCGCACCCAGTGCATAGTCCGCACCTGGGGCTTAGTCGACACGAAAATCCTCTAATACGCGGCACACCTTGACATATGTCTGCTTTCTTAGCTCACAAACAAGCCGATAATATACATAAATCATCATTGGCATACTCTTTTATTCACAAAATCCGTCGCGTCTCGTCATAATCAACGATATTGAAAAACAAAATTCCCGTATAGTCCGCACGCGTAGATAGTCCGCGCAGCCTGAAATTTCAACTTTGAAACATGTATGGTCCGCGGACTATAGTCCGGACTATAGTCCGCGGACTATCAACTTGTCAACGTTGTTTTTCTCGCTGCAATAATAAACTACCCATCACCGAACCCTCAACCTACGTCGGAATAGAAAGCTAGCCGTTGGGACCCGGTTTTTTATATGTACCACTTTCCTGCGTGATGCTTCTTTAATTCGAGGGTATGGAAAAATAAAACATCAATAAAAACAGATGATGGAGTACAGCCGCAGCTAGAGAGCAGCTTGTACTCAGTTCAGTTTGATTAGACTTATGTCGCGGTTGGCGACATCCGCCAAAATGAAAAGCAGGGTTGCAACTTACAGGAAACGCCGTTGCACGAAGCGACGTCCTTGAAACAGGATCTTTTAGAAAAAACAAAGAATCGACTTTTTTTTTTTACAGTTAGTTAACTGGAATGGAAGCTTGTTGCAATTTTCTATGGAAAGGAAAGTAGATTGACGTTCCTTGTTTTCATTCCCCTACCCTACCTTGTTCCTTGTTTTCATTCCCCTACCTTCCCCTCTTATTAAAGGGGCGATGCAATGATTTTTATACTTAGCAGAAATACCGCTTAGAACGGATCCCTGACGTTAATGACCTGCGAAACACCCGTTCCTTTTACACCACACGGAACCGAAGTCGCAGAAAAAATTAAAGAAAAACGAGCAACGTTCAACCCCTCAACTCGGAGCCAGAACTAGCGGCCACGTGATCTGGAGCCGATTATATGCCGCCAAAGTTGATCATCACCACGCGCTGGGGTTGGCAAAGCACAGGACACGCGCTGAGTTGCAGACATTGTTATGGTTCGGCTCTTGTCGTCATTGCAACGATTGGACACGGGCCAGAAAGCTTCTCGAGCTATCGATTATCACGAGCCCAAATCGAGTGCCCACGCAATGCTCGGCTCCAATCTATGAGCCACATTCAAATATCGTCACTGGGCGCTACTGCTACCGCCCAGCTACGTCATCAGGTTTTGCGAAGGAGAGATGGAATGAAAACACTCGGTTTTGTCCTCGAAATTACAGCGCAACAAAGGAGTTTCTGGTCAGTGGCGTTGCGTGCGAGTATCTCTTCATTTACACGAGCTTACTGGCACTATGGTAGTGCCGGTAAGCTCGTGTAAAGTGAAAGACATTCGAATTGAATATCGCTGCACCGCCCCTTTAACTAGCAGCAAATGCTAAGCCTACTACTGTTTTTTTTTTTTTCGTTTTGCGTGCTTGTACGTGGATTTGAGTTGGAGTTGTTTGTCTTTATACCCCACTTTATATCTACGCTATGTCTTCGCGGTTGACATGTACACGTGCCCGAGGGCTATTATCAGGCACGTAGCCAGGATTTTGTTTCGGGGGGAGGGGGGGGCGCCCATGACAAAATGCTGGTTGAGGGGGAGGGGGAGAGGGAGGTCCCAGCAAAATGGAAGATCTCGGGGGGGTGGGGGACCGGGCCCCACGCCCCCCCGGCTACGTGCCTGGCTATTATGATTTCACTCGGAAGAAAAAAAACGAACCCTCTTTTTCGTACCGCCGAAATTTGAACTATGCACGAGCCAGGGCTCCGACCCCGTCACAACGCGGTGCTAGCGATTGAATCGAGGTCTTTGATGTTTTCAAGACAGAAGCTTCGGGCACACTGCTAATTCAACGTACAAAAGACAGACTGCCTGAGCACACGTTTGTCCCTTATCGGATGGCGGTCAGATTGGTCATACAAGCACTGTTCGCAGAAATGTTCGAACTTCCAAGCATACGTATATGTAATGTAGAAAGCAAAGCTAGGTTCATCGGCTTGGCTCATCGATCACTCTCCCAAGAAAGCGAATGAAGAAGAACAGTGGGCTAAGCTTGGGAGGCTGTAAAGGAGAGAGAAGGCTTCGCACCGGTCCCCGGGCAGGGCGCCTCAAATTAGTGGGGCAGGAATGCGCCAACCTGCACTGATCGGCGAGTCACTCGTCGCAATCCGCGGGAGAGCTCGGATGCACCCGAGAAGTCAAGCACCGCACGCTTCTGCGCAGCTGGCGCCTTTAAAACAGCGTGACACTCATTTTTGTGTTTCGTTTATTAGTAATTTATATCGCAAAATGTCCGTGTCGCCAACATGTTTTTTTCGTATTTTCCCCATTATTTCGGAAAAGGGTTTTCCAACATTAAAACGGTTTAAAGTATACAGTATTATTTTATTTGCGTCGTATTAAATATATTTTTACGAGTGAAAGAAAAAAACATATTTTTACGCAATGGGATTACGCGCGTAAGGTGTGAAATGAGCGTTTACACGCTTTGCCTTTCTCGTACCTGCACTTTGATTTCGCCGAGGGATATTCCATCGAACTTTATTATTTAATGGCGCGTCTTTGTTCGTTTTTGATATTGCCGTTTTATTCCATTTTGTATTCCCGACACTTGAAATGGTACGTTTACTTTATAAAGTAAGTGGCATTTGATATTGCAACCTTGGGCAAAATTAGCGGTTCTCACAAATGTTTAGATTCGAAAGCTAAAAAACTTCGCCTGTTTGGGCGCTTGTTGAATGGTGAGAGCGCGTTGTAAACGTAACTAATGTTCAAAAAAAAAAAACTATAGGAGAACGGAGATGGACAACAAACTCTTCCATTTGTCCAAAGTATCGTTGCCACTTACTCGAGATCGAGATTAAAAACAAAACAAATGCCTCTACGAATGCAATTTCCGAGCGCCCAACCAAAAGTCTCGGTCGTCGGAACTGCCCCGGAGTGGCCTCATCCTGACAATGCGTTGGGAGCTATGAGCTGGCCGGACCAACTAGGCGCTCTCGCTCGTCACCTGGCCCCGCCGTCTGTGCGTGGCTACGGGCGGGAGCGTGATCACTTTGCGAAAGACAAGGTAGGACTGGTCCAACGAGCACTGCATCATGCAGAAGACACGGTCTGCAGAGACGATGACTTGAGCAGACGCGCCTCACGCATGTTCCCAGCATGTCATACACATGCATGCTTCGAACATGTCTGCAGACAGTATTTGTAGCGACCTTAAGCCTCCTCTATACCCACAAAGCCTGGCAGTTCGACGACGGAGCCATGAGTGCCCGGTTGCAGATTTGGAGCGCGAGGATCTGGTAGCACAGGGCATCAAAGAGCCATTTCTCGGGGAACCTGGACGTCAGCGCACAACTTTTGCAGCGGCGAGGACCCGAAACACGCTTGTTCGCTCGGGAGAAGTGTGTTTCGGCGTCTCGCCGCAGTGGGGCGCCAGTCATGTGGCTCTCCTCTCATCCGTTGTCTGTCGCTCCACCTTTTTCATTTCGGCGGCTGCTTCTCGTGGCGGTCTGCTACACACACTTTAAGCCACATTTGCAATGACATCCGACAAAATGAAGTCGCATACAAGGTGGATAGGTGCCTGTTTCTTCCTTGTATGACGGTCACATTGATCGTACCATAGCCTCCTATATACTGATAAAGCCTGGCAGCTTAAAGTGTGTGTGCTCTAGTGTCAACCACCCTTTAGAAGGGGAACGGGGAGGCAAGTAAAGGAGGGATCAGACAGTCCCGGGGATGTCCAATCATCCCCTCACCGCCCAGAGGAGATGGGGCCTCGGTGTCACGATGTCACGGGCTTGAGGCGGTCGTAAAAAATCTGCGCATATCGAGCGTTATGCGAGCTACAAAGTCAACTGTGAAAGAATCTTTTAGACGTGCAAGTTTGCGTCCTGGTGAGACTCGTGAACGCGTATACAAATAAAACGCGGCGACACAAACGCTGACCTAGAGACAAAATACAAGGTGGATAGGTGTTAATACATTTCTAGTTTCTACAAAACTAAAAGCGTCAAAGGACACGACGCAGAATCCATGATCGGCGCAGTTTCCCACGGCTTTCGCGTCGTTGTGATCTTGCGATCACGTGTGTCCGAGGGCCCCCTTTGTCTCCTCTTCTCGCCCTCCCCGTTCCCCCATTCCCGAAAGGATACGTCCGCCTCATGCAGTCCCCGGCGTGCGTGCGCAGTCTGCTTCATCTGGCCGTCTGTCGACATCAGTGCGCGTCAGTCGCGGCGTTGCAAATACCGCGTGGGAAAGATTCAGAGGGAGGGGGTAATAAAAGAAGAAACGTTCGATTTACAGACGTGCTTTCCTCCTCGTGGCTCTCCTCAGCTTCTGCCATAGGCCTGTCGTACTCGCTCTGTCCACCGGCCGACAGTGGAGCCGAGGCAAACGGATAGGCTGGACCAATCATCCACCGGCTTCTGCGCCACGAGACACCGCTCTCCCCGCATATATTCGTCGGAGAAGAGCGCTGTCACGTGGCAGTGGATCGACGGTTGATTGGTTGAGGTCGTCACGCGTGGCTTCCGCTCCACTGTCGGCTCGGGCTTACGCAAAGAGCGCAGTCGCGGCGGGCAGGCAGGCAGCGATCGCGGTTGGACCGAAGCGCGTCCCCCACTTGTTAGGCCTAATGTGGCTGCCGCCACCCGAGGGCAATCCCGGCCGATTGCCCGGCTGCCGCGCGCCGCCCTTCCCCGGCCGAACCGTGTAATTTTATTACTCGGGGCCTCGGCGGATGGCAAAAGAAAAGAGGCCGCTTCGTCGCTGTGTGGTCTCCCCCGTCGGGTGGCTCAAGCCCGATGAGACGGCGAGCGCTCCGCTGTTGGCTGCTACTCCGTGGCCGATGAAAGGGCTGTTTGTAGACTGTCGAGCGCCGCGTGAATACAGCGTAGCGCGGAGGAGACGGGCTCGTGTGACGGGTTGATTTTCTCCGATTTTCTCCGTACGGCGATCCCAGCGAATGGCCGTCCTTTTTAATGCAGACATCACGTTGTTAGTAAACATGTGAGTAGTGGTTAGGTGCAGCCAGGGCCAACCTTAGGGCCGGCCCTGGCTGGCACCTAACCACATCTGGGGCCCTAGTCTGGACAGTTGGCGAGAAAGTCGGCGAAAAATCTGGCGGCCGTGATTGGACAACGCCGCACTTGACCTTGGCGCCGGCCAATCAGAGCCGCTGGATTTCTCGCCGACTTCTTCGCCAAGTGTCCACATTAGGGTCCCTGGTCTTCTACCAAGGACGAAAGTCGACAGGCCGACTGCCAGCCGAACTCCGACCCAGCGCTTGTCTCCTCGCTGATTGGACACCAGCGTCGCTCCTTATAACTATAAGCAGCCAATCCTGTATGGCCTCCGTTTGCGTCCTATCGCCAAGCGTCTCGAAATAGGAACCCCACCGCTATCTGTCGGCGCTTGCAGAATGTGCTTTCAAGCCAGTTTCCACAGCCAGTGGAGCTGCGGCGTCACCCCGTGGCGGCGTTGCGAACTTTAGATATGTGTGCTCCAAACCAATCCAAGGTCAGCGCATGTACCCGGGCACTAATGCTAACGCGTTTAAAAAATTAAAAAATAAAATTGCGGAGATCGTTGATTCCGTCTTTTTGATTATATTGTCGCGCTCTGTGTGCTTGTGGATCTGCGAGTTCCTCAATGAAGTTCACTGTGGTTGATCGAATGTCATTTCATCCAAACACGTTTTAGAGAACGGGCAAGTATTATCGAAGCTCGATTTATAGAAAACGGAGCCTCAGTTTAGAGAAATTCCGTTTATCGAGAAAGGGACGCCGCTTAAAAAAGGCTCCCTCGCTTCTGGAGCTTATCACCGCGGCGACAGTCTGCAGCGGCTCATTACAAAATTGTGGCCGAATACGCTAAAAGGAGGCTCGTCGCCATTTTAAAACGAGTTTGTCTATGAGGCGATTTGATACAGTGGGGTTCGTTCGCTAAAATGAACTTCTCTAAACCTCGTGCCTCCGCGGTGAAGGTGCCCCTGTGGTTCTTTCCATTGCCTGAGCGGCCGCCTCTGTTTCTTCTCGGTTCCTTGCTGGGCGCGGCGGATGGTCCAGGCGGCCCGGAGACGGACGGCGCTTCCCCTGCTGCCCTGAATGCAAGGACTCCTCGGGACGTCGCTCCACCACCGGCAAAGGTGAGCGGCTCTGCAGCCTCACCCTCCCGCGGCACGGAAGTCTACTCCACCACGAAATTCTAAAAATCCAAAGGCTCAATAAAAAAAAAAAAAAACTTCTTATTTTGTTGTAACGGAGCGGGACAGTGTAGCTTTTTTCAACGTCACGGAGGGCAGTTGACTCGCTGAATGAAGCTGCGGCCGTTTGGTCGCGCGCCTCCACCGACCTAGGATTAAATTGCTTTAAACACTTTAATCTGAACTATAGAGAGCAAACGTTTGGGGTGGCACCAGTCGCCGCCCGATGCAAAGGGAACAACCGCCCTGCATGCATCCATTCATCCATCCGGACGCGAATATCAGCACTCGGTCCGATGCACCGCGAACCGGACCGCCGCGATGCTCTGGTCCAGCCCGTCACGTGACTCGGGGAACAAGACGGAAACACACGGAGCGCGAGGTCACGTGGAAGGCTTCTGGTCCTGGATCGGCTCAAGCCTCGGTCGACTCGTGCAGTGCTCGCCGCGCTCTCCAGTCGGCGACGAAGCGCACGTGCGGGGACTTGGCCGCCAAGCAGGCGGGCTGCGTGCAGTGCTGCCGATAGATTTCCATTAGTCGACGCGCTCCCCTGGAAGATATTGAATTAGCACTCTCTGCTCTCGCGCACTCTTTCATTTAACGCGGCGTGCGGCCGGACGTCGGTTCGGTCGCGCTGGCGGCGCGCCCGGCCGTCTGCGTCCGCGCTCTCGGCAGCAGCATATATTCCCGGCGTCGGCTCGCTATAATAATGAAACGCAAGCACACGTGCGCCGACCCAGAAAGAGTGCTGGACGTATGTCGGTATAAACTTTATTTCCCGTTGCATGTAATGGGAAATAAAGAATAGTATTATTATTGTTAACTGAGGGAGAGGAGGAAACGAGATGGGACGCAAGAACGCCGAGCTCTGGCTCGAATGATGCGTGGATAAACGCGAACTTGACACTGATAGACTTTCGCGCTTTTTCGCGTTTGTCTCGAGTATTTTACTATTGATGAACGCCAAATTTTACCATCCGCCATCTTAAAAAATCGTCACTTCCAGTATGGGCGAAAACATTGTTTTGCCGTCGCCACACCAATAGACTACATTTAGGATGTAAGCGTAACCGTCACCCATTCTCATTTTGCCTCCCCTCTTTTTTTTTTTTTTTGCTGTTTGCAGTTTGAAATGTTTTTCTTATTTCTTCGTCGCCCATACCGGATATGCCTACCAGGTGGAGCTGGGGACCACACTCGGTCATGATGACAGCTCCTCGTGAAAGAGAGGAAAGACCGGCGATCCCTCGTTTGCGCCAACTGCGTCCTGTCCTGGGCAGTGGGCTCCGCATTCGTCCAGCTTGTGCGCTAACTGGCAATTTAGTTGCCAGTTAGCGCTTGTCCTGTGTGCTTCTTCGTCTTTTTGCCCCGTCTTTCTTGCGCTATTTTTTAGTATGTATGAGTATCCAGCCTTCTAGTCGGCTAGTGCAACACCACTTAAAAGACAAGGCCGTAGTGCGGACATTTTTCGCGTCACAAGCGAAGGCCAACGCTGAACACAGATTGGAAACGAGTGCTGCGTCAGCGCTCGGCTTCGGGTCAAATTTGAGTCGAACGTTGACGCAATCGACGTGTCCAATCTGTGCCCAGCGTTGGCCATCTCCGATGACGCCATCTCATTCGGCACTACGGCTTTGTCATCTAGGAGGTGTTGGCTGGTGTCGCCCACCGCGAAGTGAAAGATACAACAAACGCCAGACGTTTACGAGAAAGCTCTGGACATCTGGCGAGCCACGGCATGCTGGAAGGCGATAGGCGGGTTGTTTTTGGCTAGTGCGCTCGAAAAGAGAATGCCGTTCTTGCGCTGGCGAGTGAACTGTGCCAGCACGGTTCTTCCCGATTAGGTTCGACTGCGCAGGGCCGCGATATTCGAGCCGTCCATGAAACGAAGTTTTTGCGAGACTTTCGGCACGTGGGAAAACTCGTCTGCGCCCTAGAAGCAGAGCCACGCGTAGCCCGAGCGGCTGCAGCCAATACCACCTAAAAGACAAGGCCTGAACATGACGTCATCGTCAGTGGCGTCACGAGGGTCAGCGGCACCCGGGGTGGTAGCCCGCCGCGACACCTCCGCCCCCCCCCCCCCCCCCCGCCTCTTCCCAATCTCACGTGGCCCACTGCGACTCCCCCCCGCGCTCGTGGATCGCCTTGACACCCCCTGAGCACTGCACCCGGGCCGGTCCGCCCCCCCCCCCCTTGTGACGCCACTGGTCATCGTTAGTAGATCCCCGATCCGCCCAAAGCGGAAAATACGCCAAAGCTAACGAAATTCAGCGCAAAGCGGCAGACGCGTCCGTCTTGGCGACGCCGCGTGCTAGCGTCGCGCTCGTTGTGAGACGCTGCTTGGACCCACTAGTGATGACGTATGGGGAAACAAGCTGCAGGCCTTGTCTTCTATCTATAGGTGACACCGCCGCAGCGCGCTATATACACAACTCGGATTCAGCGGCCACGCCTGGCCCGACGCCCGACCCCGTCCCGCAGCCGGCGGTTCGGTGTCCGTCGGGCGACCCAGTTGGGGTCCCGGGCTCCTCGGGCGACGACCGGCGGGTCCGACCGAGTCCGACCGGGCAGGAGGAACGGGGCCGCGCTCCTTTGTTTCCGAGCGGGCGGGCGGCCTTCCGCCGAAGGAGGCCGGGGCCCCGCCACCGGAGGCTTCGCTGGCCCCGATACGCGTCCTCGGACGCCGGCCTGTCTGTCGGCCGACCTCGTCCGTCCGTCACCCTGCTCGCCACCACCGATCCACAAGCGCGCCTCCTTGGACCCTTCGAATAATAACACCCAGTGAAAAATATATGAATGTGTCCAATAAACATGTAAGATCTTATGTGCGCCTTATATTGTCATACAATTTATGTAAGTTCTCATGTGTTAATTGGACAAATCATATGTAAAAGTTTCCCCTTTCAATAGGGTTAAAATGTTTATCTTACATTATACTCGTGACAGAGGGAGGCCAAGAAAAAATCTGCAGTAAGCAGCTTGGCAGGTTCTTGGCCCCAGCTTACAAGTTACGATAGATCTTGTACAAAAATCCCAAAACGCCGCGCGCGAACTTCCGTCCTCTCCCCGACGTGACACTCAAGAGAGCGAGAGGGGAATCGGTAGCCGAGAGTATAGACCATTTCGCTTACTCTCGTCCCCAGCCACCTGATAAGCATATCCGAAATGGGCGGCAGAAATATTATATAACATTTCTACCTGCTAATAGTAAAAATAGAGGGTAGACAAAACGAGAATAGGTGACGTTAACGCTTATTCCGAAATGTATTCTACTGGCGTGGCGACGGCAAAACGATGTTTTCGCCCATACTGGAAGTTACGATATTTTAAGATGGCGGCGCCCTTGTGAAAAAGGTTTATAGATAATTGCAAACATGGCGTGTCACTGGTGCCCCACGGGCGCAAATATGTGCAGTGTGCACGTGAACGTAGCATTGGCAAAGTTGTAAAAGGAAGCACTTAGCACGAGCAGAGACATGTAACACCAACACGCAGCGTTGACGTCACGCCGCTGAGGTGGCGCTGCTATTGGCTGGGCGCATGCGCAGACGCTCCACTTTACGCGAATCTGGTTCCTGCACACGCGCAGTGCCCACACCTCGTGCGGGAACTGCGCGGTTGCCCACACTACATGAGGGCTTGTTTGTCCACAGCGCGTTGGCCTTCCTGGGTTCAATCCCCACCCCTGCCCGTTTTGATCGGGATGAGCATTGTACCGGCTTGCGGTCGTGCATCACAACAGCGAAGGGCACGTTAAAGAGCGCAGGGCAGCGATTGTACTGCACTGGTTGCATTTCTCATCTAAAGCATGAACCAGTGTCGCCACACCTGAAAGGCAGACCGATCGCTCTATAAACACGAATGCCAAACTTGGTTTATTTGGTTTTGAAGAGAGCGAGAGGGTAGCGCGGATGCTCACCTGCCTTCGCTTCCAGGGTCACCTCTGTTGTCTGCTACAACCGATTGTACCTTCCCTATTGAAAATGACACTTAATCCCTGATCTGTTATGAACCCTCTCAGTACTTTAAACCACTTCAGCCCACCGAACCCGTTAGCCCTCCAAAACCCTTCAGCCCTTCAGACCCTTCAGCTGTTCAGACCCCCTCAGCTCTTCACGCCTTTAGACGCCCAAAGGGCCGTGAACCATAGACCAAAGATGCAGTTTAAAACATTGCTGTAAATTTATTTCAGACATTGAGTTTTACATGCATGTTATAACTCAAAAAGACGATAAGAACCAACGCTTACCCAACCCGGGGCGCAAGCAGCTGTAGAAAAACGCGATCGGACCAAATAGGGACAACAGAGATCTTTGTCGAAAAAAAGTCTTTATTTTTATTTTATTTCAGGGGAAAGGGTCTGGAGAGGCTAGGGTAAAAGAAGACATGCTGTCTTCTGGCAGGACCCCAGCCCCAGGGTTTTACGGCACTCAGCAGAAAAAATAGATAAAAACAGAGGATAAAGAATCATCCCCATACGTACCACATACATCATCATTGGATGAAATATCAATGGGTTTAAAAATTAGAAAATATTAAATATTGGAGTACAAACTGCAGGTCACGAAAGGTTTAAAATATAGGTTACTAGGTTATTCTTAAAGGGTAACTGCAAAGAAAAAAAGTGTATTTTTAAACAGCCTAATTGGGGCAAGCATGTCACAAAACAATTTTTCCGCCAAAAACAAAATTTTGTACAGCAATATTTATTGCGCGAGACTGATTTTAGTTTGCGGCTATTTCGTCCGTTTTGAATCGCGCGCCACAAAATTGGTATTATACGTCACGGAGTGGCTGCTACACGTCACGGAGTGACGTAGAACAGCCACTTCGCGCGCGTCGAAAGAGCGGGAGTTTCAAATGTGGAGAAGTTGTGACTCCGACTAAATTACGTCCTGTGGCGTAAATATTGCTAGAAAAAAAATTGTTTTTTCGCGGAAGATTTGTTTTGTGACATGCTTGTCCCATATAGGCTGTTTAAAAAAACTTTTTTTTTGCAGTTACCCTTTAAATGTCTTGAGTGACCTATTATTTTCCATCATTTGATCTATGGTGGGGTGTGTATTTAGGGTGTCTGGAGTGAGATATGTGTCGCTGGAAGCCGTAATTAGTGTGGACTTTGCTTTTTATGTAATGCCTATGTCGTAAACTGTAATTTCTTGGAATTTTTGGATACGTGCTAAAGAAAAGTGACTGGTCCTGTCTAATTTGATGGAAAATATTAATAAAACTTTTTAGGAGTAGAATTTGCTCTATAGTTAGTATAGCATTTTTAACATCTGAAATGGAGACATTGTGTGATCATATGTTTTAGGTTCTCAATAAACCGGACATCCTTTTTCTTTTCAGTAAAAAAAACTTATTTATATTTGTTTGTGTAGTTGTTCCCCATACAATAATGCAGTACTGTAAATTCGAATAAACAAGTGAATAATAGAGTTGCAATTTTAACCATTTCGGTAATAGTCCCCTGAGTTTATTTAGTGACCCAATTGTTCTCGATATACGGCATCTTATTTTATCGATGTGGGAAGTCCAATTAAGGGTTTCTTCAACACCAACCAAGAAACTTATTTGTTGTTACGCCTTCGATATTTGAACCTTCAAACATATTTAAGTCATATAGAACAGGCTTATTCTTTGGCCTGAATAGGACATATTTTGTTTTACCTGTGCTAAGAAGCAGTTGATAATATTTTAGCCACAGTGATAAGTTATTAAGCCAAGTGTTACAAACTTGTTCGAATTAAGCCAAGTCCCAACACGAAAAGAAAAAGAGCCGTTCGTGCCGTCTCCGTATAAAATGATATCGTGTGATTGCGGTATAGTGACAATACCATTTGTATAAAGAAGAAATAACAAAGGCCCAAGGATGGAACCTTGTGGAACACCGTACCTTATTGGTGCCAGTTCTGATTTAAAACCATGTAATATTGTGTATTGAAAGCGCGATATTAAATAACTACGAATTATTTCAAGTGCATTACCTCTGATTCCGTATGATTTTAATTTTTTAGTTAAATTTCGTGTTTAATTGAATTAAATGCCTTTTTAAAGTCTAGAAATCTTTCGAGGTACTCACAATGCCGCTGGCTAAATCCTCGAGATGTATGCGGTAGTTCAACTAATAAATCCAAGCGGGTGCAGCACACGCACGCATGCACACTGTCAGTTTAGCGAAAACCACGAAAGCGCAAGTGCAACCAACATCCGCCGCCGTTGAGAAATCCTGAGCACAGTCACGGTGGATCGTGTCTCCGGCGTCTTTCTCGCTCACTGGATGCTCCTGAAGCCAGACGGATGAACAGGCGCAAGAAACAGGGCACTGAGAGACGTCTTCTTCTTGATCCGCACACCCAGCTGCTCTAGGAGATGCTTCCCACGCATGGGACGGGATGGATACCGACACTGAGCATCCGATCGTTGTTACGCATTTAGTTTGCGCTCGTTGACGGAGACAAAATAGGGTAACTAGCTGCTGACGAGGGCCGTATTTCGACTGACTCAAAACAGGTTGTCCCCAAACAAACAGCAAAAAGCCCCCCCCCCTCCCCTCCCATTTCCCCCATGCACCCTTTCTCCCTCGTGAGCGAGGACTCCGCGTCCTTGGGCGTCCCTATAGTCCAGCCCGTGAAACAGATACACAGAACACACGGACACAGCAATAAGGCCGCCTCCATTTCCAACACTCGTTGCGGCCGCCCGATGCAAAATGGCCAAGCTGCTTCCCCGACGTATATATCCTCAAGGGTCACGTGATCTCTCCCACCAAATCGTTAAAACGATTTTTATAGGTGCTGTGATTTCACGGAAAGGATAAAAAAAACACAGGCAAAAAAAAAAGAACTTTGACGTTTTTTCTTTAAAGGGTGTAAGAGACCATAAAGGACCATAAAGGGTCTCTTACACCCCTTACGGATTCTTGAAGGGTACGTCAGTCCCCTTAGAAACTTCGACGAACGTCTCAAACTTCTCAAATATTTTTAAGGGTACTTCAAAACATTTCATAAATCCTGATGGGCCCCATAGGCGGTTTTTCAATCGGCTTGAGTTCCCGGTATTCCTTTCGGCGGCGCCATGGACAGCACTGCACGCTTTGCAAAGGGGAAAACACGTGACACACAAAACCAAACAAAAAAGTATAACAAATTGTCTTAATAGTTCCGAGGTATATCTGCATACAACACACCAGGAATATATTTATTATCAAAAATGTTCACATACAACAAGCGCACCTGAACAAAATCAATACATACTATCAATCTATAACACAAGTACAAATGACAAGTGTACATTTTCCACTCGAAACGTATAAAATACGCTCTAGGAACACGTGGATACAAAACGAAAGACAAAATAGTCAATGTTTTATTCAAAGATGCTGCCATTGTTCACCGACTTCCAAAAAAAAAAAAAATAACGGAGGTCTTTTATTGATGATGCCACAGGTTGCATGGTTTTGGTGTCCATTTAATTAAGCAAAGTTCGGGAGCATGTTCGATAACATTTGCTCACCCTTGCTTGTTTTACTAATGAGAACTTCCCTGTTTTCTGTGGCTCAAGTTGGTTATGATGGCAATTTTGCGTTAAAGGCGCTAATTTAGCAAGGTAAACAAATGTTGTTCGGTACATAAGATTTATGGGTTAAAACGGTACGTATATAAATTACTTACATTCATCAAGTCCAATCTTGTAAAACTTGGTATAATGAGCCTCCAGCACTAAAGATTCGTGATACGGGTGGCGCCGCGCTACGGCGACTTCTGTAACCATTGGGGCGGTAGGGATCCGACCAAGCGGTGATGCGATCATAGTTTATGGGTTTTGTGGGTTCGCCGCCTTCAAAATACCTTCGAGTCATGTTTGCTGTGACGTCCGATGCCACAACAGCCCCGTGAACACAAGAGGCAGGTGAACACTTGTCCAATTTCATAGGTTCCCGGCAGGCACGTAGCCAGGGGGAGCCCATGGGCCGCCCCCCCCCGAAATCTTGCATTTTGGGGACCTCCCTCCTCCCTCTCATACAACACATTTGTCATGGGCGAGCCCCCCTCCCCCCCCCCCCCGAAATCTTGCATTTTGCTGGGACCCCTCCTCTCTTCCCCCCCCCCCCTCACAACCTTTAAATAGATACTTCAACGAAATTTGAAATATTCCCGTCGTGTTCAAAAATAGGTTGAATATGATCCACAATATCCGTAAATGACAATCGCACGTTTGTATTTTGAGCCTGGTGGCTCTATTTTTCGTTATAAACGGCCCACTCTGGCAAGCGCTCGGAGAACAGCCAGCGGAGAGCATGTGACATCCAACGCAATCGTGACGTAGTTCGTCTCGGGACGAGCAAAGCTACGGCCAGGCTGACGTTCCAGCCACCGAAGCAGCTGCTTTTGTAAGAATTTTGAGTGACGGGTTAATCTTCTATAATCTTGTAGGGGGACAACAGCGACTTCTGGGACACGCAAAAGGCATTCTCGGGAATAGGGGAGTTTTTCCTTCCCCTCTTCTCTCGTCGTGGCCGGAGGCGAGACACTCACCGGCACTACCTGTCAAGGCTCCTAGACGGGCATTACAAACGAGGCGTTAGCGACATCCACCTGGTGCTCTTTGCTAATCGTTTAATTCGTTTTAAAATTCCTTTTCGTGACTTTTTTAACAAGATATTTGTGTGTTCGGTGTGATATCCTTTGAACACATATAGACCAAAAATGAGCTCCGAAATTTCGTTGTAGTATCCCTTTAAAAGGCCCATACATTTCTTCGATCTTCAGCCGGCCTGAACCGTCCCAGTACTCAAAAAACTCTGGCGAGAGATGGCGCTAGCATGCAACGAGCGGTGGCGTTCGCCTGGTTAATGCTGGAAGCTCATATGGTGATCACACGGTAAGCAACATATAGTTCGTTCCTTTTGTTTATTTTTAATACTAAGCTGAATTTTTGCTGATGCTAACTGAGATTTCGCGATCGTGGGTGAGTGGCGTGGCACCGTCGAAGATAGGAGAGTTGGCCACCTGCCAAACACCCGCCCCGCGCCGCAAACCAAACATGCATGTTCGCACGCGTCGCTAGACGACACGTCAAGACCCCATGCGACGTTCGATGGCGTCGCAAGAAAGGACGACGAGGCGACGTTCTGAAAAGACGCGACAGCCCGTGCCAGGAAGACGGATACTGTCACGGATGGAAAAGGAAAAAAAAACGGATGTAAGCTTAAAATAAATGTTTAATGAAGGCGAACGTGTGACTACCAATTAAAACAGAATGTATACCGAGCATCGTGCGTCGTCGACGGAAGGGCGACTGTCCAGGGGCAGCGGTTACTGTTGCTTTGATACTCGCGGTGCGTTCCCGAATTTTCCTAACCAGAACACGCAATTGCAGTCGAGAATTCTTTCCTGAAGAGTACGCTTCAAGCTGGC
This sequence comes from Ixodes ricinus, assembly GCA_037355805.1. NCBI lineage: Eukaryota > Metazoa > Arthropoda > Arachnida > Ixodida > Ixodidae > Ixodes > Ixodes ricinus. Next base: position 49,294 of record JAZHYW010011457.1, on the reverse strand, counting down.
ACATCTCAGTCGATACCAGCGCCACGCTCCACGGAGACGCCGTCCGCCAAAGCTCACCGGTAATGGGGAGGATCCAGCATGCACTTGGACAGATTCCGGTTTCGCCGATAGGGGGACCGGTGGCCGAGTGGGCTAGCGCACACCAGCTCGGAGCACGTGGAGCGAAAGCTCGGGCTGCAAACCCCCCCACCCCCCCTGCCCGTTTCGATCTGGATGAGCATCGTACCGGCGTGCGGTCGTGTATCACTACTGCATGGTGCACGTTAAAGACCCCAGGCTAGTGGTTGTACTGCACTGGTTAAATTCCTCATCTACAGCGAGTGACGATCGTTGCAACTTTGAAATGGCTGACCAACTACAAGCTGTATAAGTATCCACACAACCCCAATTATTATTATTTCGCCGATATGGAAAGCAGCGCTTCCTGGGGTTGACATCTCGAGCTTCTCAAAATGATGAACTTAAATCGTCTAGACCAGACTATACGCGATCTAGATATCTCCCCAGAGAAAAAAAAAACAATATAAAATGCTGCAAAAAGCACTTGTTCTGTCGAACTGTACAAAGGCAGGCTTATCAAGCGCAGTCGACCAAACGAAGGCAATCCATGCCTCACTATAATTCCCCGATAGTCCCGGTCCGGCATCACCAAAGGGTTTTCCCGGCAGGTGTAGTTTACTGCAAGCACCCGATAATCCCGCGTATCCGCGACACTGCGGGCGCAGGATCAGCAGGTGTTCTTCAGCGAAGATCTTCCGAGAACAGCTATAGCCAGTTTTTTCATCGCATGCTGCTGAGATATACAGATATAACACACACACACACACACACACACACACACACACACACACACACACACACACACACACACACACACACACACACACACACACACACACACACACACACACACACACACACACACACACACACACAAACACACACACACACACACACACACACACACAAAAGAAAAAAAAAAGAGTCAGTGTCAGTAGTATTATTGATTAAAACTTGCGTTTCATGTGACGGGGGCGCCTCCTCGCAACCTGGTCCGTGCCTCTCTCGCCATCGCCAGGAAGGAGAAAACGATTCGCCCTTCCGCCGACTTCAGTCACAACCTGTCCAAACAGGACACTACAAAAATCGTCAGGCGACACGACTCCTACAAAATCGCTCCAAATTGAAGCGTCCGCTTCAATTTTGAAAGTTTTTGTAGGAGTCGTGTCGCCTGGCGATTTTGGTGGGCAAGTCAATATTACACCTTTTCTCCTCGCCTCCTCCACTTCTCTTTGACGTCGGTGCTCGTCAGATTTGACGTCACACGCCACCTGCCACTGGTTTTCTCCCGCGGCTCGTTGACCTCGCTACCGCCGTCGCCTCGGCTGGAAGGCCTAAGAGGTCCGGCTTCGAGTGGATTCGGGAGATTCCTGCGTCGAAGCGTGTGTTTTGCTTCCCGCAGGGAAAGGGAATGACACCTTCGTGTCATTTCCTTTCCGCTTTTCGGGACTTGAAAAACGGCGGAGGCCTTGAGCGATTGACCGACAGCCAACAGATTGTGAGTGGCTCTCCGGACCCACGTGATGAGCAGATGGAGGGCACGGGCGAGATTTGACGAAAAAAACTCTCCCCCCCTCCTCCCAACCCGGCAAAAAAAAAAAAAACGGCCGGAAGCGGTTTGCCGAACGATTTGTCAGGGTTGTGTCGCCTGACGATTTTTGCAGTGTCCTGTTTGGACAGGCCTTAACGTATGCCGTGCAAATCATCTTGGGAAGGCCACAGTTTCAGTTGGCCAACCTCACTTCACGACGCAATACAGTGCTTACATTTTTGAATATGCGACTTATCTTAAATTTATAATATTGAAGGTGTTCTTTACTAATACCAATAAAATTCTGGGGCACTTTTTTTAAACGTGAAACGTCCTTTGGCTAGGTGTTCCGCATTTCGTGAAGCCCAGATAAAAGCGTGGCCGCGAGGCTCGACACTGATTGGTTAATGGGCGGGAGAGGAGGAGTAAGAGGTTCGACATTGATTGGTTAACGGTGAGGTCATGTGACCAGAGGGGTAGGCGAGGAGGAGCTCCACCACCTGTGCGCACCGAGGGAGAGCTTGCGAGTGTGGAAGGCTCTGGAAGATCCCCAGGTTTATCAGCCCGATTGGCGGTAGTATCGCTTCATTTTAGGAGCAGCTATCAAGTGTGACATATGGTACGCCTTAAACTGTATGATAAAGAGCGTCGTGTACGTAAACGTCTGGAAACTCAGAGTATCGCTATATATATTTGTGATGTTCTATAAAATATTATTATTATTATTATTATTATTATTATTATTATTAATATTATTATTAATATTATTATTATTATTATAGAACAGTTCACGTATGCAACACAATTTAATTTGCTATGCGTTTTTTGTATGTACTGGTATACTAGGTTGGCCATCCTGTTCCATATTTTCCTCAATAGGCTTCCTAAATTATCCGTGAGCCAGGAGAGTCATGCTGCACTATGGAGTGATAGCCAGACCTCCAGAAGGGTATGGGACGCGGCCGCTAAACCGCGCTAAGCCTCTCGCCTAGGCTTTGCTCCTCGCTAAGCCTAGGCGACTCTTTACGGCCGCCGGAGGTCCCTTTTTCAACGGGGGCTCGCACGAAGCGAGCGCTGACTTTATTTTCATGGCATTGCTGAGGTGCGCTACTTCGTCTACGGGGCAATCGAAATCCAACTCATATGCCACTCCTCTCTATGGCCAAAGAGGTCCCATAATGCAACGTGCACAGCGTTGCGTGCGAGAATTTTTAGAAAGTAGTCTATTGCCATTTTGCCCACTAGGGGAAACAAATTTTCAGCCAAGGAGAGTTTTCGCCGGACCACAATGAATTCGTGCATCAAATTGGGCTCTCGATAAAATAGTTTCACGAGAAAGCAAAACAGAAAATATCCTAGCTTTCGCGCCCGTCTCATTTCCATTTCTACAACCAACGAAACTTTTAAAAAGGCAAGCAGCCCGAAATAACCGATTTTTCTTGGATTATAAACACCTCAATCAATGGTCCATCAGAAAGATCGTCTCAGGTTGCCAACAATGTCGCGGATGCAATCAAGCGAAGAAACGGTAGCTGTAGAGCGAGATTAAGATTGCTCTGGTTTTCTTGATCTCGTCTGCCGATGACGTAACAGGTGACGACGCTTCGCATGCTATACTGATAAGCGTTCCTTTTTTTATAATATTTTGTTTAGGTGCACCGACACTTGATCCGCAAATCAATCAGGTTGGAGTCATATTCAAATTATATAACGTCTGCCAACTCATTCTTTTTTTAATCTTTGAAAATATCCAATAACAGCATCAATATACGAGGATGAAGAAAAAACAACAGATAAAAAGTAATGTAAAACTATATATATGGCAAATTGCTAGGCAAATATGTTGAATACGTGAAACGTTCCACATCACAAACGTTTAGCGATACTGTGAGTTTCCAGACGGCAGACGCGTACGTTCGCAGCGCTCTTCGTCACAGTTCTCGCGAGGCTCAACGCGTACCATGTGTACACTTGATAGTTGTTCCTAGAACGAGGCGACACTATACCGCTATTCGGGGCGATAAACCTGGCGATCTTCCAGAGCTTTCCATACTCGCGACCTCCTCTCCCTCGGTGTGCACAGGTGGTCGAGCTCCTCCTCGCCTACCCCTCTGGTCACATGACCTCCCCATTAACCAATCAGCGTCGAGCACCTCACCCCTCCTCCCACTCGTCAACCAATCAGCGTCGAGCTTCGCGGTCACGCTTTTATCCAGGCTGGCACGGAATGCCGAAAACCTAGCCAAAGAACGTCTCACGTTAATAAAAGAAAAACGATGGGACGTGCATCTTGTCCCTATTTGACTCGTGTCATGTTCTCCCGTTGCTTTCTGCTGTCCAAAAACCAGTGTAAATTTCTGTCCTCGATATATCAACCGGAATTCTCGGATGACAACAAGGTGCGAGACTCATAAAGGCCAAGTCGGCTGTCCTTCCGGATGTGATTCCGTGGCTTTTGTCCAACTTGAAACCTCGTGGGGCTAGCCCTGTTTCACGGCCTCCGTACTCGGATTCCGGTCCGACGTTGCAGTCCAAGCCATCGTCCGATAGAGCCAATGAAGCAGCGCCAAGGGGCCTTTGTGCCTTGCTATTAGCACTATCTGAAAGAAAGCCACTGTGCACGACTGGTTTGAGAGGAGTGAACGCCATGACAATGCACTTTTTCACCTATCGGATCGCAGTGTTGGCTCTGAGTGCCCTGGAAGAGGGCTCGAGGAGCCTCGTTTTTAGAAGACAGCCTGCGGAAGCGACCGCGAGGGACGCTTTTCCTCGTGACCGTCTCAGATAATACCGACTGTAGACTGGCTTCGTGCTAGCCAGTCGAGGCCTCGGCACGGCCCAGCTGCGGAGTTCCAAGTGAAACAGTAGGAATGTCCCCGTGAGACGCCCTCTCGCGCGCTCAGCGTCGGGCCTGTCGGCAGATCCGAGTGATGCCCACGGACCTTTCCGGAAAATTCTGGGAGGTCTCGCGGTTCGCCCACATTGCACCGCGCTAGGAATGGTGGAGCACTTCCGACGTTTCCTCGGCCCGTCTCGGATGCTTCGTGTTTTCCGAACGTGGCACAGAGGCATTCCTCCCGATCGCCATGTTTCCGGAACACTAAACACAAAACGAACCCGAAGAAGAAGAAATCTTAGAGCTGGGCATTCGATCGATTACCCTCCCGATTAATCAATTTATGCTTTAATCGCGATTATTTTTTTAACCGGATTGTCGGTTAAATGCTGACCAACAAAAATAAAAATTTAAAGCTTTCACCAGGCAAACGTGGGCGAGTACACCTGTATGAAGTCAAACCTTTAGGCGGAATATTGGCCTAAAGTAAACTGTAAGGCAAGATTTGTATACTGTAAAAAAAAGGGGAGAGGGTTATACGTGTCCCGGCATCAGCAAAGCCTTGCGAGTGTCCGTTTAACGCAGCAGAGACAATTGTGAACAATCGAAGGAGTTCGATATTGCCAGAGAATGTCAACGAACCATTGCCTCTACGGCTGAAGTAATAATTTGCGAGTGTGGGTATCTTTCGACTGTCCTCAACTACACATCAAAGTTGATTTAAAATCCGAAATTGTACATTGCGCCGTTTATCACAACACAACGACTGCAAAAAAAGAAAAAAAAAGAAAAAGAATATATATATATATATATATACTTATATTATGCATGTGAATGAACGAAACCGATTAACTGATTAATTAATCGATTACAAGGTGTCGATTAATTGGTTCAAGAGTTTTAACCGACGCCCAGCCCTAGGAAATATGTGGCGTAACGTGGACACTGTCACTAGTGGCGCTGCCAATCAGCTGCCAGTTTAGCTGCCAAGGCGGAGCGGCGCGCCCCCTGCGTGACGTCATCGTTAGTGGATCCCCGCCCCAAGCGGCAAACACCCTGCAGTTCAACGAGCGGCAAAGCGGCAGACGCGTCCGTCTCGGCGTCGTTGTGAGACGCTGCACGACGCGCTGGAGGCGATGCTGACGCGGGCCCTGCGTGGGTCCACTAGTGATGACGTTTGGTGGGAGGAAGGGGGCGCAGGTTCTGTCTTCTGGTATTGCCCCAGCAAGCGGCCAAGCGGCGCGCTACGGCGCAACAGCCGCTTTGTGGTTGTGGGCGGCGAGCGCCACAGAACGCGATCTCGGCTTTCCTTGACCGCCATCCCGGGGAAATCGTGTCAGCTGTCGCGTGCCGCTTCCACTGATCTCGCGCACGCGCAGGGAAGCCGCCGCTTGACGAACGTGCCGCGGGAGCGAGGTTCGCCATTTTCGGGCCTGCGCGCTCTCAGATCAGCGACGGCACGAAGGAGGGGCGCTGCCGTCACCCGAGGGATTGTTCCCGGCGGCTCCCTCCGCTTGAGATCCGAGGAGTGAGTTTGCTCCGCCACAGCACACCATGTAACGCATGCTGCTTCTTTAGGCCCTGAACCCCAATGAGTCCTGCCTCCTTCCTCTCACGAAGGACTCACTGCGTGACAAACCTTTCCATGACGATGACCAGATTGTTGGGGTGGGATACTTCCTCAAAGCCAAATTGAGGACTTCTACAACCAGGTTACCCTCATCACCGGTGGAGTGTCGCCTTGCGTGTGATGTGTATGTGGAGATGGACTAACCTCACCACCGACGCTCGTGGTCCCAGCTTTCTTTCTTGATGCTAGTAACACCACCTTTACGAACGCATCTCGTATAACCACTGTCAGAGCCAGTCTTAATTTCATTCTCAAATAGCAGCAATGTTAGATACCGAAAGATAGGCCGATTAAACGGTATACTTCCGCTCTTTTATCAAAACGAAAGCCATCGCATGAACGTGGTGGCCACTAATAATTTTGTTAAAGCTGCGCACAAGACGACTGGATTTAGAAAACAACCACTACCCTCCTACTTATAAGAGGGGCGGTTCCTGGAGGGCTTTTTGTCCATTGGATATCGCGTATACCAATTCGATAATCCGACTCTAGCATTATTGAGGGTACGGATTCAGTTACAAGTGTCCGATACGGCAATACGATACGGAGGTGAGGGGGGGGGGGGGGGGATCGGTAGCCGGCAGTGGCGTAGCCAGGAATTTTTTTGGAGGCCTCAGGTGCCTGGGGTGTTTACGACGTGGCTTACTGGTTGGGGAGCGCGTCAAAATGCATGTGTATATTATAGGCTGGGCTGGCCCTTTCCCCGTTTCGATCTGGTTGAGCATCGTACCGGCGAGCGGTCGTGTATGACTACTCTGCGTGATTTACATTAAAGACCCCAGGCTAGCAGCTGTACTGCACCGGTTCAATTTCTCATTTACAGCTGAGAGACCAGACGCCAGTTGAGGCTGACTAACCTCCAGCTGTCTAAACATACACAGGAGACAATTATAATAGGCCGCGTGCACTTGTAAGGAGGAATAAAGATAATTATTTATATATTTGTATTTATTTGCTGCTTTATAACTACCATCAGGTTTCACGATACGAATTTATAGCAAGAAGGAAAGTAATTTGAAACACTCGGTAAGACTCTAAAACTCGTTTTCCCTTCGAACACCGCACTTACAATCACAATATGTTTGGATACCCTGAATCGGATTGCAATGTAAAAACGAATACAAGAACGAACGATCCGATATCCGGAGCTTTTGCCAGCAGTTCGATAATAGGAAGTGTTAGCAGATCGTGTTGCGCTCCGGTAGCGATATACGAGAACGATACAGGTAGATGCGCGCTAAGGCACCGGCGGAGTATCGGGCATCGTTGTCGGAACGCAAAAATTCTCAACTAAAAGTCCCTATTAACATTTTTTCCCCCTCTATTATCGTCGCCATCTTGAATCGTGTTACTTCCGGTACACTTCCGGTATCGGGGAAAACATTGTTTTGGCCTCGCCACGCGGCTGGAAGACGCACACGCTTTATAGCGCACACGCAGTTTTAAATCGCAACTCTAGATGACGTCAATGGACCCCCGCCCCAAGCGGCACAAACGCCGAAGCTCGACGAGGGTCGCCGCGGCAGACGCGTCCGTCTTGGCGTCGCCGCGTGCTAGCGTCGCGCTCGTTGCTAGACGCGCAGGCGCGAGCTGGCGGCGGCGCTGACGCAAGCTGCAGGCAGTGATGACGTTCGGAGCGGAAAGGTGCAGGCCTTGTCTCGTTGAAAGGCGGAGACGTGACGGCGTCCACGCGCTCCAGGTCGCTCTCCGCTTGGCGTCCACTTCCTGCCTGTCGCCGGCGGCGTGTCAATCTTGAGTCCGCCGCGGACCCGACGGGCTTGCAGCCAATCTGACCGTCACCTAACTCTCTGACGTCACGGTGGCGCTGCTGCGTGAGCAGACGCTTCACCTCTTGCGCAGCTGGAGTGGGCGGACTTGTTTGTAAACACTGTCACTGGCAGACTGTCCATCGATTCGAATGCGGAGTAAGGAAACAAAGCTATATGACAGATGCGTCTAGGAGCGTAAAAGAAATGTTAAAAACCGCCGCGCGCGGCTCGTACACTCTTCTATAGCTACGCTAGAAACTCCGCTGGTGTCTACGCGACTTCTGCCTTGCGAACTGGAGCAGACAGCATGCAACCAGTCTACTCTTGCGATGCTCCTGCGCTGCGCAGTCCCAGGGGAAAACGCGCGTGCATTTGATATCTTCGATGGAGAATAACAGCAATCACCGTTGTTACAAGTTGGATCCTAGTTAGTAACGAGGCTATGGTAACTTTATTAACATTATAAAAGTGTAGCGGCCTCATGTTACGGCTTTTCTTTTTTTTTTTCGGTCAGTGAACAATGTTAAATTTTGCAGTACTTCAGGCCGGAACCCATGTCTCACAACGGGTGTGCGAAGACACGCGACGAACCTAATCAGAAAGAACAACTAAAAGGAACGATCGACGTCCGCCAAGGTTCCCAAGTGTTTTTCGGAGTTTTTTTTTTTTTTCTATTTTAGACATATCTATCCAGGATGCGGATGATGTTTCGAAATAAACCCACCTTCAGTAGCTATGCCTGGGCAATGAGAACAAGTGGAAATCATTTCTTGCAAATCGCAGCATTCATTTGGCTTTCCCTTTATTTCGGTCCTCTACATGTATGCCTGGTAACGGCTGCCCAGAGGGCGCGCCGGAGAGATACTAGTGGCGCCGCGCTCTGGCGCAAAACCGCCCTCCATAGCAGACGGGTCCGGTTGCAAGGCGGCGAACACGTTAAAATTCTACTACGGCCGTGTTGCAATATTACTGTGTCTAAGAGCAAGTGCTCTTAGAAAGTCGGAGTTACCGACTGCTGGAAACGGGAGGATCTCGCTAAGGCCGATAGTCGCATTACGGCCGAGAGTGCATTAAGGCCGAGAGGGGCGAAAGGGCCGGGGGTGGCTTTGAGGCCGAATAGGGCATAACGGCCGAGAACTGCATTAAGGCCGATAGCCTCTGAATGAGCTGGTGTGGCCGCCTTCTCGGGGGTCGCGTTGTGGTTAACGACTTTAGTTGCCACCAAATAAGATAGATGGCGCCACATTAAGCATGGTGGATGAAATCAACATATTTTCAGTCTCGTTAATCGCCATGGTCTCTTCTCAGATTACAATGATTGGCGCTCCGAATACTGTAAACTACCCAATTTTCGAGAGGACCAAACTTTTTGCCAATCGCCTACAATTCGCGAAAAAATAGGTCCCGCGAACAATTCCGTTAAAATGTAAACACATTAGAAGCTATATTGAGATCTTACTGCGTGGCGAAAATTAGAACCCGCAAATTATTTCAAAACTGCAGCTTTGACCTATTCGCGAAAAATAAGTCGCTTATAGTACACTGCGGGAAAGTAAACTTGTGACATTTTTAAGAGTGTATCTGTCGGTGACTGCAAATATTGTGGTTTTGGGTTTGTTTTCAGGTTCACGGCCGGCACCAGTCGGTACGCCGACCTTGCCTATCCGAATTTTTCATTTATTTATTTGCTTTTCGGCGCTTTATCATTTCTTATTTCTTTGATCTGTTGTTCCTTCATCTGCATATTTGGATTATGTACACACACGCACACGTATTTCCATATAAATGCTATGAATTTGGGGCGCCTTTTTGGTATAACATTCCTATATATTAATCAACGGCTCTTTAAGAGTTCAGTGAAACATTTATTGTGTCTTTTCAATTTTCAGCTCTTTAACTAAATTAGATATGTCTCTGATTCTACCGGGCGGCTACGAAAACGATGAGTGAAAGTGATTTTAAAATTTTATTTTCAATTTTTTACAGCGAAACGTTGAAGAAAACACATACTAGGAAATATAAAAAAACACAAGGGCCATCAGAATGTCAGAACATGACAATTAACTCACCGTCGGAGTGCATTCTTGCCTTGAAGGAGTGTCACGTGCTTCGTTCCGTCTCTCTAATTGGCTCACGTGGGCATAGCCTTCACCCTTTGCTAAAAAAATGTTGACACGGAGTGTAGCAAAAGAAAAAGCTAGTCGAAACGGTCAAAGCGCTGCATGTTTAATTAATCGTAAAGGATGAAGCAATAAAACCAAAAACGCAGTATTTGCCGTCACCGAGAGATGCAATGTGCACTGACAAATAAGATAAATACGTGGCGACATCTATCTTATTTGGTGGCAACTAAAGTCATCAACCACAACGCGACCTCCCGAGAAGGCGGCCACACTAGCCCATTCACAGACTATCGGCCTTAATGCAGTTCTCGGCCGTTATGCCCTATTCGGCCTCAAAGACACTCCCGGCCCTTCCGCTCCTCTCGGCCGTAATGCACTCTCGGCCGTAATGCGACTATCGGCCGAAATGACAGTGACCCGCTGGAAACATGCCCCCGACTGAAGTCAATGGCGAGGTGGCTTGCACATGACGTCATTTCCGATGCCCTCCAGAGAAAAGGGGAAGAAGCAGCTGTTATCAGGATCCTCCTTTGTGCCTTTCGGATTTGCACAGGCGTCGCTATTCTCCTCCCAGAAGATTATAGAAGATTAACCTGTCACTTAAAATTCTTGCAAAAGCAGCTTCTCTCTCCTCCTCTTACACGGTGTTCAAAAGTATGCGATGTGACGTCAGTGCATAAGAAAAGTTTTCGAGGGAAAGGAGGGCTGGGGAGGAGGAAGCAAACGGAACGCTGGAAAGGAGAGGAGGAAATCCCCTCCTCTCTCTAAAGTTCGGTCTGCTTCCTCCTCGCCAGCCTTCCTTTCCCTCGAAAACTTTTCTTAACAAGTTGGGGCCGAAGTGGACGGAGCGCATCGATTGGCCCATCACGACGGTGACTTCGCGCTTTTTTCGCCGACGTCCGATCGACGCGCTCCGCGAACTTTCTGATCCAACTTTGTGTTTGACGAGTTTAGGGCCCTAGGTCAAGCTGACCGAAGCAGACGCGAAGACGGCCACAGCTCATATGTTCTGTTCCCAGGCGTTTTGAGCGGGTCGAACAACAGAAATTAAAACTTTTACTACTCGCCGCGGCACCTTGTGTTTGCGTACGTGTACCGCTGCCGTCAAAGCGGTAAAATCGTAACTCACGACATGCGTCAGAAACCCACTCATACTTTTCTGAGTAAAAAGAATGACCGTTTATCGACTCACATTTGCGCTAGTATTGTTGTTTCCTTTTTTACCTTTCTTATGTGACGCCAGAACGACCATTTTAACTACAAAAAGATTTTACGTGATCTTTTTTTTTGTTTTGTTTGCTGTTTAGGCGCAGTTATACTTTATACATCTAGAACACCCTGCGCCAGAAAAAAAAATCGTCAATATTACTTTCTTCTTTTTGCGGAAAATGTAATTCATTTTGAATTTCAATCATAGATTTTCAGTTATCTATCATTGTGAGGTGTCTGTCCTGGTCCCCTCTATGTTTCTTTCATTCTGCACATCTAACATTGCCAACACGTGCCAATTCGTCGACCCAGAAATTTTTTAGTACCTAAGCTTTAGAGTTCCTTGGTAAGTAATTACACCGTTTGTGGGCTAACTACATAATTTTAATAACATCTAAAAAAAATAATGTACAGCCGTCCATTTTTTCCTAGTATTCGTTTAAATTACTACGCAATAGGGGCAATTTGTTGCCTCATTTTACCTCAAGTTTTTTTTTTTTGCCGCTTACTTGTTTTATCTTGCATCGGAGAACAAATTGGCGGGTAAGCGAAGTGAGCTTGGTTCTCAAATACACAGTTCTTTAAAAAAAATGGAAACTGCATATTCTGGTTTCTTTTGTCGACAGCCACGGGGAACCATTCGTAGCCACTATTTTAGGGACTTCTCGGAGAACGACAACTGCTGATTGCGGGCGCGAGCTCGATCCGCCCTCAAAGTGACGACTCCTCCAAGCAATGCAAAACACTTGCACGCTCTTGCGTGCGATCTAGGAAAAGTTCCTATTAACGTGACAAGTAAGCGTAGCTGCACTACTGAATCACGCGACAAGATAGGGAAACAATAATTAACCTTGTCCTCCGCACAGCTGGCAGTCCATGCTTCTGGCCATCTTTCTTGAATCGCCTACCAGGAACCGAAAACACCTTTTCGGGAGGCACATATTTATCTTTCTATTTAATACGATGCTCTGGCATTCGAGTACACAACACTGCCTGGTGCACTGCCCTTTTACATTGGGTACATTACTTTACGAAGCGCGAGGCTATCACGACAAGCGCGCCAGCCTCCCGCGTCGTCTGCTCCTCGTACTGCTAACAAGTATGGGCGCGCCTCGCCAGGGGGAGGAGTGGCGCTGCGTACGCGCGGCGCTTTTGATGTGCGCATTTTCGTTTCTTTGAGCGCTAACGTCAATCTTATTAACTCTACGTCTTGATGTCACTTTTAAGCGCAAATTACATAATCTGTAGCAACAACCCTCTTCATAAATGCATGTATGAAACTATCTGAGCGCTTTGTTTAGCGCCATGGATTTCAAAGAAAAACAGTGCAACTCACAAGCATTTTCGTCTACGTAATTGAGAAATGTTCGAAGTTATTTACAACTTTAGGATTTTTCGTTATATTTGCTTTCTGACACCGAACGCGTGTGCCGATGCGTTATCAAAGGCAGCAAACTCGCGTTGCAAGCGGCGCATCTATACTGCATCGCCTCGAGATAACCAAGACGACTCAAGGAAAGCCACCTGCAACAAAATACTCGTCTAAAAAAAAAAAAAAAAAGTGCAACGTTGTTTTTTTAAAAAAAGAAAAAAAAACAGACGACGGAGTTTTGACGGCGTACGGGTGGCGGTGCTTTTCTCGTCACTACTGGCCGCCGCAAGTTTTGTATACGCCGGCGGGAAATCTGTTTTATAGAGACAACTGGGACAACCCCGGCCACCGTGACTCCAGCGATTATATTAAGGGGAGTCCCACTTCGTGGCGTACCGGCCGTCTGCACGAAATATGTTTCTTCGCCGCCTCCACCGTCGCTTGCCGTGCTTCTTTGTTTATTTGTTTGTGGTTTAGACCCCGCGGCGGTGTTGTCTATATATACTAGAGACTGTGTGTTTTACCGAGATAAAGTAGTATTATAAACTACTGAGCTGGGAAAATGGTCAAGGTGAACTGATTTTCAGGATGAAAATGAGCGCCATTTTAACTCCTTGTTTTCGGGGTGTTTGGCGTGCCATACAAATTTACGACGAGGGGTTGCTGTCCCCCAGGTTGGCGACAAAGAGGGGCCCGTCCAAATAGCGCCTTCTCACGGTTCCCGTTACACTTTTAGACCCGGGATGTCTCCCTCCATCGCGCCCCTCTCCGTTTTTGTGGCGTGCGAAAGCGTCTGTAAAGGCTCCCGTTCGGACTCTCCCAGCGCGGTGACTCGACGGCGAGGAGGAGCCGGCGTGGAGCACGGCCACGCGGGCCCCGTAAAGCCTCTCCCTCTTGTTTTTGTTCACCCGCGCTCGTATTCACGTTTGCTTCTCGGCAGCCGCGTATGAATGCCGACCCTGGGAAGGCTGGGCTCTATGCTACGCCGGTGTGTCTGCCGATATTGATGTCACGCCGTGATCATTTTTTTTTATTGCCCCTTTTGCTTGTCTTTCGTTTGCGTCAGAGCCTGCGTGGTATGCGTGACCTTTGGGGGATTCGACCTCTTCGTGATCCTCTGTTTTCTTTATTTCTTTCTTCTTCTCTCGGTGAGGGGAGAAGTCGCGCGGCATTTCTGGGTTTTATATGACAAACAAAATAATCAAAATACGTTCCAGATTCGTCTCTTTCCCGGGCAGCCGGTGCATATATTGAAACCCGAGCGGCACATTTTGCGTAGCATCGCTTGTCTTTAAACGTTTTCTTGACAGACGGTAACTGTAGTCATTGATCCGCGTTTAAATGCGTTTCATAATCGCGTACAGGTGTAAAAAGTTCGGGTGACTCGGCAGTCGGCAGATCTGTCGATCCTAGTTCTCTATTGTTCGCAGGCTGGTTTCCAGGCGCGTGTGTGGGCTTCAGACCTCAATCCCCCGGCAACCCGATGGGTTGAAGTGGGCACCCGACCGCCGCCTGGCTGTTCGGCCGCAACCGAAGCCACCCGAACAATCTGGGCACGTTCTCGGTGTTGTTGACAAGAGGGGGAAAACCTTGGGCGGAAAGGAAGAAAACTGCGGAGAGCAGACGACAACATTCCGCGGGCGCATACCGCGACAACAGCGGCGACAGGGCGGGAGGTGGTGCTGCGGTAGCAGAGCTAGCGCCATCTGTGGAACGCGAAGAGCACCAGCCGAGGGACCTATTTTAACGATTACGGCGGAGCAGCACCTTTCGAAATGGCCGCAGCGGCGGCATTTGGGGCGCCTTGTCGCGGTGCGCCTGATCAATGCGCAGCGCGAACGCCCCCGCCTCCCCGTGCAAACATTATTATCTGGCTATCACTCTCGATGCACTCGAAACAGCGCCGACGCGCCGAGGCGCGGGTGGCGGACGGCATCGGTGGTCGCCTCGGACAGCATCGCTTGGTCCCGGATTAGTGTTCGATTTCGCCTTTGGCCGCGGCCAGCAGAGACAAAGGGATTTTCAAGGACTTCCGCGTATGTGTGCAGATATTGATTTTTCGCCTTTTGCGCGCCCGTGCTAAGGTCGTCCTGGGCGAAGGAGTGCCAGCGTTGACGGCTTTGGCCCCTCCGCCGCGCCGCCGCGCCAGCTGCTCTGCTTGGCCTGCTCCCCGCGTGACGTCACGGCGCTTCCGGGCATGCGCAGTCGCGCTCGCCCGAGCAGCCATCCTAACAATGGCGTGAATGTGTGGAGCGTGTGTGCTGTGTGTGATTGCGTTTTTATGGGTTTCTACGCGAAATCATGTGTTCCATCACGCCCATGACCCAACTTGAAATTGTGGCGGATGTCTATTGCGACGGACAAGCGCTTTCCGGGAGGTAAGAGTCCCTTCTAGCAGGGGGAAAACAAACTGCCGCCGAGCCGCGACCGACAGCACGGCTTGAATGGGCCTGCTCGCGGCTGCCGTCGATCATATGGAACGAGCCCGGCCGGCCGTCCCACGGGTCCGGGCTGCCACGGGGGACCCGGCACGAGTCGGCAGTCTTGCGCAGCCCCGTGGCCGACCGCGGCGTCGCGTCTCGACGCGCTCCGGCCTCCCGCCGTCGAGTTTCCACACTTTTCCCAACTTGGGCGTCCGACGGGTCCCCTGCCCGTTCGGTCGCCTGTCACCGGCGCTGCTTATCACTTGTGGCGTCGTCGGTCGTGGCCCCGCGCTCCCCGCCAAGGTCCTTGCCCACGGCCCGCCCGGCGTATCGCGCGATAACCTCGCTGTTTTTGTTGTCGCCTCGAGCGGTCTCGTCCGTGTTGTTGGCCCACGAGCCGCCGACGCGCGCCACTCGACGACCTGGGCCGACCCTGCGCCGGCGGCGCTTAACTCGAGCCCACAACCGCCGTGCGGGTAAACACGGGGTCCGGCCGGCCTAGTCCCGCGTAGTGGCTGTAGCTTTAATTCGTGGCGACGACTTTTTTTTTTTTTTTTCCTGTCTTATGATTTGTGTGCACGCATCTCAATGTGACCACTTGGTCGTGAAAAGTTTTAAGGAAGCCCCGTAGCGCCTCTGTTAACTCAACCAGACTCGGAGCTCTTTGTTGTTGTGTAAGTACGTTTGAGACAGGTTGATATATTCCAAGCCTGACTTGAATACTTCGTGGTTCTGTTGGACAGGAAAGCTAGCAGTCGTTCTGTATTTTCTTGTTCAGCTGCATCTGTAGTCTTCGATTTATGTTATCTTGACAAAATAACGAGGCTGCATAAACATCCTCGGGTTCGTCACCCATTCTGGCGCTGTTCTCTGGATACCCCGTGCACGGTATCGGACCGCGCTGATTCGCTTCGAAACGATACATGTCGTTTTCTGTTCACGTCTTTTTTCTTTTTCTTTTTTTTCTTTTTACGTTTCCTGTTTTTATCACGGGAAGTTAGTGCCGATGTGTACAGACACCGAGCGCACGCGCATCTCACACTGCTGAACAACTCCAATGTGCGACTGCTACAACCTGAAAAAGATATTTTGCAAAGCCTTCGCGTTTTGTGTCGGATTTTGAAACCCTCCTTCGCATCCCTCCACACGTCCGTCGTATGACACACCGCATTAGAAAAGGTCTTGCGTCAGTCTTTCTTTTCAATTTCATAATTAACTTCAAAAATGTACGCAACGCCTAAAACTTTGACTACATTAGCCATTCCGTCTCCAGTTGCTATCAGTCCTCTTACTACAATGGCCTTGTAAAATGCAAAAAAAGAAGGTAAACGATTTCACCTTGATCGTTCAAATTAAGGTATTGGAAATAATATCCCATGCCTAAGCTGCGTATGTAAATATAAATTTTACAGGGTGTCTTCTTAGAAGAAAACATGCAGGGTTTATTTCATCTAACAAATCGATTATGCATCGCCGAACGCTCGCTCTCCGCCCAAATGTAGCTAAAGCGGTTTGAACTAGATACCGAAGTTTCAGAACTAATCGTTATCTTATTCAAAAGTCGTAGACCAACACGCAGCACTGACGTCGTGCCGCTGCGGTGGCGCTGCTATGCGGAGAGTAAGTCGTCTGCTTTTTCCGCAGGGGTTGCAGTGATGTCAGAACGACGCCGAGTTCTGATTGGCTTTGACTGGAAGGATAGTGGGTAGACCTCAATGCTAGCCACCTTGAGGTCTACCCGCTATTTTCTTTAGATCAGCCAATAAGAGCTTGGCGTTCTGACATAATCGCAACCCTTGTGCAAGAAGCAGACAAACTTGAGCTCCTCATTGGCAGGGTGCTTGCACAGACGCACCACTTCATGCGAATCTGGTTCCTGCGCACGTGCAGTGCCCACACCTCTTGCGGAAA
Source organism: Ixodes ricinus (assembly GCA_037355805.1). Classification (NCBI taxonomy): domain Eukaryota; kingdom Metazoa; phylum Arthropoda; class Arachnida; order Ixodida; family Ixodidae; genus Ixodes; species Ixodes ricinus. Next base: position 32,430 of record JAZHYW010011457.1, on the reverse strand, counting down.
CTGCACGTTTTCCCGCACCTCATGCGGGCTTGCTTGTAAACAGCGTGTTGGCCTATGAGTGATAATCTGAAATTTGCGATGGGAAAATGGCGGCCAACGGAGCTGTCATTGCATAGAGCTGAATGGCGCCAGTTACCAATAACTTGCCTCATTTTCCTATTGAAATGTTAAGAAAGTCGTTTACCGTAATATTTCGAAAGATGCCCTACCCCCAAGAAGCCCGCCCCTACTTTTGGCACGATTTGCTATTTTTTTTTCATAAACGCCGAGACATAGCTTATTTCTAGTAACTTCGGGGCTCTGGCCACCTCGGCAGAGATTGTGTTATTTAGCCAAGACGGGAGCGAACATTGCTGACGGGGAAGGGAAGTCGTTTTTGGTTCATCGTCCCTCCCCATAATCGCAAGTTTCGTAGGTTACAGAATCTAAAACTAGCATTTTTTTCATCTAATTTTTGATTGCACACTGGAAGTTAGCTTACTCCTTAATTGCACTCTATTTGCTTTCGATTTTAGGTGGGCTGTCTCTCGGGATATTATGATAACGAGATAATGGTTAGTTCTGAAACTTTGGCATCTGGTTCGAACCTCTAGCGCTACATTTGGGTGGCGAATGAGTGTTTAGCAATGCATACTGTAATACCCAAAAAGGTAGCCCACCTAAAATCGAGTGCAAAGGGGGGGGGGGGGGGGGAATAAGGAGTGGGCTAGCTTTCAACATACAATCAAGAAAAGTTGGAAAAAAATACACTATTTTTAGATCTTGTTTTTCTGCCGAACTTGTTATAGCTGCCAGGGACAATGAAACACAGATGACTGTACCTCCCGGTCAGCAATTTAGGCTTACATCCCGTCATAGCTAACTTGCTGCATTTACACCGAGGTCATCATTGATTTTAAGAATATGATTGATAGGAGTGAGCTATCTTTCGGTGCTTAAAGGAAAATAGCAAATCGAGACAAAAAAACGGTGGATTATCTTTTGGGGGTCCTTTCGGGATATTACGGTAGTTTATATTTGCAATGGAAAAAACCCTGCAAATTTTTTGGGGACACCTTGTACATAGATTACATGGCAATTTAGGGAGCTTTATGTGGCAAGCCAACAAGAAGCATCTGGCATGCCTCAGTGAAGGACTGTCGACTAATTTCGACCACCTAGGGATCTTTCAACGTGCATTCGAAATCAGTTTTCTTTTTCGCAATAGTTTTCTGTCAAACTATGGGCACCTTGGCCAGGGTCTATGCCTGGCTCACGTCTCTTTTGCCCTTGCCATTTAATCGTTGGCAGATGATTTTGCTGCACAATAAAGCAGAAGTAAGCAGCTCTGACCAATGGCGGGTTTGGTCCGTTAGATTTTAGCACTTTCAGTATCATATTCTTTGATTTCCAGCACAACCTAAGTTTATGAGGCGTCAATATCCCCTGTTAGCACATGCTTAAAGGCCGACATTCAACTTGCACTTTCTACTTTTCCTCCTTTCTCATATCCTCCACCTTTCAGGTGCCCTAACACAGCTCCCCCTCAGTTTAGAAGAGGATTATCTTCCCTGCAGAAAACCGAGTTTGTATGTCAACCTTTAAAGGGACCTTATGGCACTATTTTTGGACTTGAATTACCTATGCAGGACACTGGTGCACGAGACCCTATTATTTTTGTAAAAATGTTATTACAGAGTTTGAGTTATTCATATGTAAAAGGTGAACTAAATCTAGAATATGAAACTCCATTTCTCCTTGATTGCAATGCTTTTGTAATGGACTAATGAAGAATTAAAACGACAAGGGCGTGCGTGCGAGCAATGTTCGTTATTGTTAAGGGAGCTAGGAATCCATGCAATTGTGAGGATATGAACAATTTGCAAATTTACGGGTGCAGTGAGAACTACGGACTACAAAGCAGAGGAAGCAGTCACGTGTACTTTTCCAGCCAGTCCTGCCTCCAGACGCCAGTGACGTCAGTCTATCAATGCCGTCGGTGTAAAGTCACTAAACTCTCGGGTCTCCCACCACTTGGCGCTGCATTCGAAACAGCTTTTAGGCTTTTTCTTCCGCTTGCAGTGCCCCTTTAAAGGACACCGCTGATGTCGTCATCTTTTCCCGGCAACTTCGACAGCAGCGCGGCACATTTCCAAGCGAAAATAAAAGAGAGGCAGATGGCCTCAGCTGTGAGCGTCCCGATAGTGAACCTGGAAGGGATCACATGTAAAGGTTTCTGTGTGCGAGAGCCGGACGATAACATTTTTTCCCGCCGCGTTGCGATACTGTGTCAATGCCAGCTGCTTGCTTTGTAGGGGTGCAGGTGGCATCCGCTGTTTTCCGACCAAAATACGGTTGCGCTCTCTGCATGTCTGACAAATAGAGTGCGGTGGGTCGCTGGTTGCTTAGGGTGTTAAAACGGTGCATTTAGTTCTCCGGGAGGCCTATTTCTGGGGTGTGGTTTTCTGAATGCAAGCACGTTTTGTCGGAGTGTATGTTGCCTGATCTCACGTTGCAGATTCTCTGATTGGTAGTCTTTTATTGGTTATTTCTGTTGTCTGACAGCTGCACTGAAGGTGACTCTTTGAAAGCTAGGCGATGCCATTAATATCTGTAGCCAGTCACGGTTTCGTGTTAGACTGCGCTCCCTTGGTAATTTGTTTACGCTTTCCGCCATTCATTAAAAAGCACTTAGTGTCTATACATATGTTGCGAATCCTACATCCCTAATGGTTAGTCCATGTAATGCTGTCTCGTGGTTATCTGGTATATTGATGCTCTGTATATGACTGTGTAATGTAACCTTGGGCTTTTTTAGGTATATTTTGATTTGGGAATCTTTTTAGTTAAGATAGCTTATCAGTTGGGTTGGTTCTTTAATAATTATTGCTAGGTTTGGCCTGACGAGGTTCCTCTGGCAAGGTTATGCTCAGTCCAGTTCAGCCAGGCTAGGTTTGGCTAGGTGACAGACCTAGATGGGCAGGTTAGTGGACAACAGGGGTTACGCGAGCAAGACACAAGGATGCATCTGTTTTGATCTTTTGTTCCAGTAAGATTAGGTTATACCATAATCTGTTTCATGCCTATTGTACCACGCTGCTGAAGTCTATATCTTGTATCAAATCGCACGCCCATGTCGGCAGCTTTGCCAGCGTCGTAAGCTGTGTACGAAACGCCGCACAAGTGAGGCCATGTGCCAGTAGTAGCATTGGCGGTGTTCTACGCCACGTGTGAGACAGCCCCAGCGTTGCCCGCCTCGTTGGGTAGAGCTGAGAGTGCCTTTCCTCGCAGCGATGCCGGGGGCCTGCCAGGCATGGGCTGGCAGCCGGGGGTCGCCGGCGGTCCCGTGAGCCAGCAGCAGCAGCTGTCCGTGGTGACAACGGTGTGGGGGGTGACCTCCACCACGCAGAGCGGAGGGCCCTATGTGCCGGGGCCCCCCAGGTCAAGGGGGCCCCTATGGACAGGGGGCTACCCGCAGGGGGCGCCCCTCGGCCAGGGGAACAAGGGCTACCAGCAGGGCCCGCCCTCCCGGCAGCCCCGGGCGGATACGGCGGGTGAGCGCTTTGCCCTCCCTTCCTCGCACCTGGCACTCGCCGCCGCGGCCGCGGGCCAACCGATCGAAAAGATTGGGGGACGAGTTGCGGTCTCGATAACTGAGCGTTTCCCGAGTCACAGCATTGTTGTAGTGTCTAGCTTAGTTCAGTTCCAACTGCTTCGTCCAAAGTTACGCGACATGAACGCGAGTTTATGTTCTCAGCGTCGCACTCTGTCCCCGCCTCAAGCTTTGCCGCGAGCTTGGCGCCGAATCGAAACGGAAGTGTGCCGGTATCATTTGTTTTTTCTGGTTGGTAACTATTTGGTAACATTAGGCCATTTCTTAGCCTTTGTTCTTGAGGGCCGTAGGATTTCCTGGTATTCTACTATAGTCGCTGACCAGGTGAGATGGTGTTTCTATGGAATTCTTGGCCTACAGCACGCCCTTGGTGCCTTTGGCCGTGCTTGGGCTGTGCGTGCACGTGCGAGGCTCACGAGAGGCCATTATCAAAGGTAGGAAGCTCGTGCTGGAGGCAGATTCCTCCCTGCCATCCCTGTCAGGGACTATGTCAACAACATGGTATCTGGGCGCTTAATATCTCCCAAAGTTGCCAGAGTGCTGCTTTTTATAAGCTCTTGCCGTTGCAAAGTTTTGCAATCGGGAGTAAATTGGGCCTCACGGGTGGGCAATATATTTATTTGCGTGGTCAATTTTGAGGTGTTCTTTTCAATCGTAAAATAAGTTGCTGTAAATATAAGCAGTTTGTAGGCAGTTGTGGGTCAGCATCGGCGGCATGCATCGACGTCGAATATTTTAAACGTAATTCGAACCTAACTTGTCACTATTTTTGATTGACAGCAACTGTAACTAGATGTATATGCAAGAATCTGGCTGTATTTGTAAACTTAACTTCGTAACTTCATTTCGTCTTGGGGTGGCTCTAACGCCAACTTACTTTTGAGGAGTAAGCTTTAGGGTTCTGCACGCCGCACAGCTCTGACCCTGGTGTATCATTTCCGTACCTGCACGTTGAGGTCCGACGGGGGCGTCGTATGGGTTAACTCGTCCTTTGTCTCTTTCTCACTGCTTGTCCCCATGAGGTAACTGCGCGTTGGACAGGAGGTTTGTCCAGTTCATGCTACCGATTCCCGTACCCTTCGAGCAAACAATGTGCAGAGTTCCTGGGCAGTTTCATATTGAAACGGCGCACCTGGACACGGACAAACCGAGGAACTGTATGAGAAGTTTCTCGCTTCGTGCCTGTCATGTTGTGCTGTTTCAGTATGAATAAGTACCAACTTGCCCAGTTATCCAGTTTAATAGGTAGTTGCGTCGTCTTCAGTGTTTTCTGTGGCGTCACTAACAGCCGCCTAAAGAAGGTGCAGCATCCCCTGCCTCCTCACGTGAGGGTGGTAAAGACAGGAGCTGAACACAGCAAATCACAAGTGCTGACATCGGTGGTCCCAACAGAAAAGAAAGCAACAGTAGACCAGAGAAAGAAAGCAGACGATAGGCTAGGCATCTTCATTCTGCAGCCACTAGTTAAAGTTGCTCGAGTGATCGTCACCTTTATTTATTTCCATACAACGATCGATGCCGGCATTTCTTGCGCAAAATAAAGCTAGGAAGACACTGGATGAGGACCTTGCAAGTGATGTTTTCCTTTTGTTTGTATATGAAAGCATCTTCAGCAACATGGTCCCATTGAGAGTCTGAACCACCGATGTCCACGTCTATGCCTCGTCGTTCTGAAGCGGCTGGAATGCATGGGACTTTTCCCCCTACATTATTATGTTAATTCTATGTGCACCGTGGCCGAGCCCCCCTTCACTGCCCTCCCCATGCGCAGGTACGGCCAGGGCCCGGCTGGCATGGCGGGGGGCATGCCCGGCTCCATGGGTGCGGGCAGCCACGGTTCTGGCAATGACTTCCAGGCGGGCCCGCAGTCGGCGCTCAGTGCGGCCGCCCTAGTCGCCGCGGCCACCGCCACGGCTACGGCTACGGCTAGCGTGGTTGCCCTGCAGGAGCGGCAGCAGCACGAGGCCATGGGCGGCCAGTACGGGCAGGTAGGTGCACGTCCCTGATACTCCCAAATTGCTCGAAGAACCCAAGCCCGCCGGCTCTCGGATGGCGTGAGCACCGCGTAGACGTATTTCCATTCCCGCTACTATGCGAGGTTTCATGTCACATTGGGGTCACCAGATTTGTAGGAACTTTGGACCACTGCAGCATCGGAAATCGAAATGTTTTATCATGCGCTAGCCAGAGCGTCGGCATTCCACGAGGTGCTCACGTACCGAGCTAAAAAAAGTAACTAAGACATAACCAAGTTATTTCTTATTTGGTCTAGCGCACCCCACTAAATTACTAATGCTTTTAATGAATCGTTGTTTCCTTATGTTGTCGGCGACTGGAACAATATACCGTCCTCCATTATCACCTTTATAGACGGGGCTGATTTTTATTCGTGTGTTAGGTTCTCGTTCCTAACATTCTCGTTGGGAACTTTCACTTTTGCACCATCTTTGGTTCTTTAACATATTATTATCTTGTATCTATGCTCGGCCCAACAGGCATTGGATGTGTATCTGAATGGTGGTGTATAAATGATGGGTACGAGTCTGTGCTCAGTTCTGTCCCAAAGCCCGTCGAATTTTGGGTTTCCTTTCCGGACAAGGCTGGTGTCCGGGCCATGTGCCGGCGGTATTGTATGCCGAGTTACGGGAGTGGGTTCCCTCTAGAGCCTGTTGTCTGTCGCCTGCTCCAGATGGGAGGGCACCAGCAGTTCCAGGGAGGCTACGGCGCACCCCCCAGCGAGCCCCTCCCCACCCGGGTGGGGGCGCCCAGATGGGGACCATGATGGGCGCCATGGGCCCCATGGGGGGCGCCAAGGCTGTCCAGGCGGCGGCCATGTACGGGGCACAGCCCAGGGGCAGGCCCTACCCCAGCCCCCAGCAGTACCTGGCACACAAGAGGCAGCAGCAGCAACACCAGCACCAGCAACATCAACAGCAGCAGCAGCAGCAGCAACAGCAGCAACAACAACAGCAGCAGCAGCAGCAATATTCGGCGGTGGGTGCCGGTCAAGTTCCCATGCAGGGGTACATGGGGGGACCGTCTCCTCAGCAGTCCTACAACGCGCAGGTGAGGAAGGGGGTGGCCGCCCGTAGATGAGACTAGGGCGTAGGGACATTACCACCTAGAAGACAAGGCAGGCACGTAGCCAGGATTTTGTTTCGGGGGGGGGGGGGGGGGGCTGTATTAGGGGGAGGAGGGAGAGGAGGCCCCAGCAAAATGGAAGATTTCGGGGTGGGGGCCTGGGCCCCCCTGGATACGTGCCTGAGACAAGGCCCGTGCATGACGTCATCATTGGTTGAGCCTCGACCCGCCCCAAGCGGCAGATGCACTGTAGCTCGAGAGAGAGGCGCGTCCACCTCGGCGTCACTGTCTGCTTGTGTTGCGCTTATTGTGAGGTGCTACAAGATGCGCTGACAGTGATTCTGACACAAGGTAGGTGCGCTGCGTGGCTTTACTAGTGATGATGTTTGGGGAGCCTTGTTTCCTAGGTGGTATTGCTGGGGACGGGGCAGGACCGGCAGTAAAGACCAAGGAGTTGCTTGGGCGAGAAGACTTGTCGCGCCTCTTAAATCGGAGAGGAGGACGCCCATAGGAAGTTGTTTCAGAAAAAGCTAGGGTATTTACAAAACCAAGGAGCTAATGGTAGAGCTTTTAAGAGGTGCTTCAAACATACGATTGGTTACCTTGGAGGCTAGGCTGTTTCAGGCCGAAGAAATTTGTCGGGACTGTACTTCGTTTCGCTTTGAAGGAGACCATGCTGCGAGGAGCCTGGGCCAGAGACGTCGAATGCAGTTTGGAAACGATTGTACTGAAAACGGCTGCATCATTCGTATACTTGACTTTGCAGAAGCGAGTGGTATGAATTGTGCCTTTTCGCACCATAAGAGCTAGGAATGATGCTGCTTATCTCGTTTAATCTTTATTAAACCAGGTTCTGCGGCATATCTAATTTAGGTCAGTGTAGCAGGGGGTGCATGTGGGATATAAGTCGCTGCACTCGATCGCAAGGTTGTACGACTTGCTTGGGGTGCTAGGTCAGCTCGCACCACTCGCCGTGGTCCCGCCTTATCTTTCGGGGGAGGGGCATCTCTTGGGATATTACAGTAAGTGTCAATTGAAATGTCGTTCAGTTTTAATGTTTTTGTATTTTTATAAAACTTGTAGAAGTTTTAGTAGAGTGGAGTAAACTTCTGACTCTCATTGAGGCTTAGATAATAATTTAATCATAATAGATATCAATTTACTTTTAGTGCGGTAGAGTGAATTGTGTTCATTGTCTTGTATATTTGTTTCCTCTTTGCGTCGTCATCGTCATTGAATCCTAATGGCTCCCTGGCGTCATCAAGCTGTATTTGCGACTTTTTTTTACCAGGGAGACCACAGCATTGTATGTGCTTGAAAATAAACTACTCTTTGCTCCATATAGCGGGTGGAAACTCGGGCGACATCTTTCTCAATAGAAAGACGCCCACAGCGTGTGTCCCTCTCCCCCTTTTTTGGCAGTACCCGGGCGGACCCCAGAACGGGCCCTTCCCCAAGCAGCAGCCCCAGCCCCAGGGGTACGGGGCGGCGGGGTGCCCCAGCCCGGCATGGGGGGCTACCCGGGCCCCCAGATGAGGGCCAGGCCCCAAGGGCCCGGTGCCCCCGGTGGGTCCTACCCGGGGGTCAGGTGCCCCCGCTCAGTACTACCAGCAGACGCAGATGGGGCCCATGGCCCCACAGTACGACCAGTTCATGCCCGGCAGCCAGTACCCTCCCCACGGATTTCAGGTGAAATGTCCTCTCTACGCCAGAGTGTGTGGACTGGCCGTATCCTGGGTACGGTGGCACGCTCAACGCTACGTTTCTTGAACGCGTTTTGACGCAGATTATGTTTTAAGCCCGGCCTCTAAGTCTAGTAAAGTGTGCTGATGGCTAGTCTGTGCTTGATTAGCTACAAATGAAATGGCGTAAAAGAGACAAAGGTCCTGTCTTCTCTGTTGTCCTCCCTTTTCTTCTATTTTATTTGTGCCTTCTCTAGCATCATAAGAGGTTCTAACGAAAGTATGAAAACACGGGCAGGGGCCTTCGCAAAAATTGCTTTGTTCCTTGGCGGGAATCAAACCCAAGAACCCTCGGTCAGTAGTGTGATGCTCAATTCCTACCCTATTTAGTGGCTTAAGAATAAGGTTATTGTAGTTGCTATACGTGTGGCAGCTATATACATATCTTCCGACCTGTAAGCGGCTGGTGTGTGTAGCAATAACATAAGGGATAGGTCAATACTGGACTCATATGATTTGCCTGCACCTGTGCAAGCCGGTGCAGAAAAGTGCAGGCCAGTGTACTTCTAGTTGCTTTTTCAAATAGGCTACACTCATAAATCGAATACGGCGGTGTGCAGCTGATCGGGAGGTGCACGTAGATCGAACGAACACACTATTATACCCCTTGTATACACGTTTGCAAGTAAGACCTCAGGGCGCCACCATCTTGCACAGTTGGGGTGCGCTTGGACATGTCATAATCCGATTACGATGCCTTATCAAGGCGTCATAATTGGATTATGGCGCGCAAAAGCGCACCCCAACTGGGCAAGATGGCGACACCCCGAGGCTGTACTTGCAAACGTGTATAATATTCTACAGAAGAAAAAAAAATTGCCCTAACTACGAAAACTTATATTTGCCTCAATACTTCACATAAAGCCTACCGTCGCAGAATGCATTGTGCATTTGAGTCGTACGGTTTGGATCTGTTGTTTCTGTTTTGCCTGTTCGGCTTTTGGGGTGATTATTAAGGAATAAGATTTTAACAAATAGACGCATCCTGTGTCAGTCAGCTTTATGAGGAGTGTTGACGTAAGTATAATTTTGGTTTCTCGTGGCTGGACTGCCTGGATGACGAACCATCAAAACAATTGGACCAGATTAGGCGACCATTGAGGGTGTGCATTTTGAACCGGAACCAATTCTTCGGGGGGACTTTGGGTGTGACGGCCTACAAAGAGAAGAATGCGAGAACATTTGAGGGGGCGACGGTAGTCATCAGGAGTGCCGCATTCTCTCACACATAGCCCGCACCCGTGTACGTCTCGTTTGCGGGGATTCATAGCCACGAACCTCCGAGATCATTTGCGTCCTTACATTAGAAACTCCGTCTGGACCGGTACTGTGGCCTGAGCTCGAGCTGTGTGTGTGTTTCAGCAGCGGAACATGAACTACCAGCACTCGCCCATTCCCGGGAACCCGACGCCGCCACTGACACCTGCGTCTGGCATCTCCCCGTACCTCTCGCCCAGCCAGGACACCAAGCCCGTGTTCCCAGACATCAAGCCTCCACTACCCATTCAGAGTGAGCACGCCGTGCGGCCCTCCATGTTGCGTGCCCTAGCCACCTTGGCTTCCGAAACTGGTCTGGCGGATGTGTGCTCGCATCGGGCCCTGCATCGCCCCTTCCGTTTAATGTGCCCATAACAAATGGCTTGTAACCTTGATGGTGTGTGCATTGTACAAAGCTCAAATGTACAGTCGTGAACAATATGAGCGACAACACTCCGTGACCCTCCGCCCTTTTAATGCGAATAGCATTCTTTGGCTACTTCACGCACTTTTCGTCTATGTATCTATCTATCTGGCTATCTAACCTCTTACGCCGCGGGTCGATAAATAAATAAAAAAGACCGGCGCCGGCTGGGATTCGAACCGTTGACCCTTTGATCAGCAAGCAGACGCGCTAACCACAGAGCTATGAAGGCAGTCATTCAACGCACTCTAAACGGTTGTTTATATCTTTACCATAGGACGCGCTTTACAGCGCTGTCACAACACCAGTGCGCACGCGTTCCATGCACGAGGGCTCATTCCGTCTCGTGAGGCTGAGCACGGCCGCTAGCTCACCCTCTCCCGCGCTCGGGGAGGGTGATGTAGCGGCCGTGCTCAGCCTCACGAGAGCGGAATGAGCCCTCGTGCATGGAACCGCGCGCACCGGTAGCTGTGACAGCGCTGTAAAGCGCGTCCTATGGTAAAGATATAAACAACCATTTAGAGTACCGTTGGTTGAGACTAGCTGAGACGCCAGAAAGTCTGGTCGGTACCATTTTGAGTGTTTGTGCGTATGGCGCGTGCTTTGCTCGCCTTCCTAAGTGACATAAACGCACGTGCTGGGCTGCAGGAGATCGTGCGCAGGGCTGTGAAAGTGTCAACAAATTTAGAATTGCCTCAAGAGTGGGCTGGCGTATCTAGAGTGTGCCGGCCACCTGACGAACGCGCATAACTCCGCACCGTTTGATGCTATTCGCATTAACGTAGATAATCATTCCCAAAGGATGGGTTCTGCTGATTTTTTGCTATGACTGCAAATCCGCAGTTCAAATTATCTCTCGATTTGTCAAAGATTTAGGGGACTGGAACCTAAACCTTGAGTTCCAGCCGTAGGTTAGACCAGGACGTCCTTAATGACGGGCAGGTGCTTCAGATAAGCCTGATGAGCTGTTCCCTCTCGTATATCTTGCGACTGTACAGTCAGCACGGAATGAAACCCGAACGCCGGAACGCGTGGCCATCGATACAGGCTGCTCCACCTGGAGGGCCCCTGAGAACTAATGAAAATGCACCTGGGTGCGAGGGTGCGGGTCCTACTAAGATGTTTTCAACCCTCGCGCAGGGCGTCTGGGACTTCCCCATTTCGCCGGTGGCGCGCTGTAAGCGCCGTCACTCTGGGTGCTTTTCTGCCGCCGCACTGTCACCTCACTGTCGCCCGGTCGACACCGGGCGGCCGCTTAACAAGGCTATAGCTCTTTGCGATAGGCTCAGACAAGGTGATGTATTTATTCCGCTCCGGAATTGATATGCCTGACATATCTGGGGTTATCAAAAATAGCGTCAGTAAGCAATCCCTCGCTTTTTAAGAAGCGACTGATAACCTCGCACGAAAACATGAGTATTGCTCATAAAAGCCGAGGCATCCGCTTCGGTCTGTTGCAGCATTTTTTTTTTTTAATAAAAAGTATGGTTGTTTGAATAAACAAATTTTATTTTGTGTTTATGACGTTTCACTATTTCTCAGAAACCGCGCGTGGCACGTTGTTCACCAGAGCCCCAGTGACACGTCATCAAGCACTACGGGTCTTCTGTGCACGAAATGTTTCAACTTTCATTTCGCCCTTGCGATACACAAAGCGATAATGAATGACAGCGCTGAAGAGATATCGCTGGGAATCTGATACACAAAGCGAGTGACAGTGCTTTTTGTATCGGATGTGACGGCGCTTACAGCGCGCCACCGGCGAAACGCGGAAGTCCCAGACGCGCCGCGCGAGGGTCGAGCTCATCTGAGTAGGACCCGCACCCTCGCACCCAGGTGCATTTTCATTAGTTCTCAGGGGCCCTCCAGGTGGAGCAGCCTGTATCAACGGCCACGCGTTCCGGCGTTCGGGTTTCATTCCGTGCTGACTGTACACAGTGGTGTAACCAGGAAGGGGGGGGAGTCCCCCCCCCCCCCCAAGTTGACCCTATAATATGCACTTGCATTTTAACCCACACCCTGAGTCGTGGAGATCCCAGGCACCTAAGCCCCCCCCCCCCCCCCAAAAAAAAAAGAAACAAAAAATTGGCTACGCCAACGACGGTACAGAACGAAAAGATTAAGGTAGAACAAAGGATCACGGACAGGTTTCTAAGATGCCAGTAAGCCACGTCTATGTGCTACGGGGTCGGGGGGACAGTTCTAAATATTGCTCGTCACAGTCATAAACAAGCTGAGAGCATGATACCGGAGGCCCAGATGGACATTTCACGAGTAAAAAAGAACAAGAAAAATATCCGACGCCTTTGTGCAAACACGAACGTTGATGGCACCATAGAACACGGGTGCAGCAGTAGCGGCGTTGGCTACCTCGTACCAAAACAAACAAAAACACGTCGCTTGCCAGTTTTTTTGTATGAAGTTACCGGGTTAGAGGGATTAAGAATGCATTTGGGGTCGAGATAAATGCGTCTCTGAATTCACACGTCGCAAGCAGCACGTACGATGCGACGGCTCGCGGCTAAGTCAGCGTGGAATCCGTTTTACGGTTTTGCTTTGTTCCTCGCAATAACATTCGGCCGTCTTTGTCATGCTGTGACGCCGGATTCCCCCTCGCCCCTTTGCGCATGCGAGACCCGCCCTTAGCGACACTGCCCTCGATGCTGTAGAGTTAAATCTAGAGGGAAAGGTCCCACGCATTTTGGACGCTTCGGATCGGCGGGGCATAGACGTAATCATCGGTGGTCCCGATGGGACCATACTGCCGGCGACGCTTTGATATGCGCATAGAAGTAGAAAAACATAACTTGCCAGGTCTGTACCTAGAGTCTTTCTGTCTTTATTTTGCACAAGAAAAACACCAGCGTCGGGCATTCTATAAAAAACAAGTAAAGTTAACGAGCTCCCGGACCAGCTCGTCCCGTCGCGACAAATCACACGTGCCTAGCCTATCGTCCACTTTCTTTTTCCACCTTTCTGTCACTCTTCTTCTCTGAAGCGATATATGAAATAGCTCCCAAAACAATGAGGGCAGGAGAGAAGTACTTAGGGCGCGCACTGAATCAGAGTGGGCAAGTTGGTATGTTTTAGAAATGCGTTAATTGGCGTGCAAAACAAAAGCATGCGAGTTGGTTCATGCACGAACCAACTCGCCTACCTTGCTGCATGAACCTTCTCAATGTTTTTTTGTTTTTTTTTTGGAGGGGGAGCATTGACGTCTTTTTTTGTTTTGTCGGGTGCAGAGGACGACGAGCTGCGGCTGACGTTCCCGGTAAAGGACGGCATCATCCTGGCGCCGTTCCGGCTGGAACACAACCTGGCCGTGAGCAACCACGTGTTCCACTTGAAGCCCTCGGTGCACGAGACCCTGGTGTGGCGGTCGGACCTGGAGCTGCAGCTCAAGTGCTTCCACCACGAGGACCGCCAGATGCACACCAACTGGCCGGCCTCGGTCCAGGTGTCGGTCAACGCCACCCCGCTGAGCATCGACCGGGGCGAGACCAAGACCTCCCACCGGCCGCTCTACCTCAAGGAGGTGTGCCAGGCCGGCCGGAACACTGTGCAGATCACAGTCACGGCCTGCTGCTGCGTGAGTTCCTCGGTTCCTTGTTGGTTACACGCACATACGTGTCGCTGGAAAAGCAGATGGCCCCATAACTAGTTTGGGTCCATTAAAATAGGCCATCGTGGGCATAGGGTGAGCAACGCAGATCACTAAACCAAGAGGATGGTTGCATGTGCGATTTAAGAAAGCAAGAGGTAGCTAAGTGCTGGACCGAAGTGATATGAAGAGGCCCTCCCTCCCCTTGCAGTCGCACCTGTTCCTGCTGCAGCTGGTGCACCGGCCCACGGTGCGGTCGGTGCTGCAGGGCCTGCTGCGCAAGCGGCTGCTCCCGGCCGACCACAGCATCAACAAGATCAAGCGCAACTTCTCGGCGGGGCCCACCTCGCCCCCCATGGGCCCCTCGCCCCCAACGAGGACGGAGTCGAGCAGACGGCCATCAAGGTGCAGCTCAAGTGCCCCATCACCTTCAAGCGCATCACCCTGCCGGCCCGGGGCCAGGAGTGCAAGCACATACAGGTGCGCCTGTTCGTACGCGTGTCTCGACGTTCTCCTCGACTATGGTGCTTGCAATGCGTCTTCCTCTGGTGCGTTTACTGGGTCCAAAGAAGGAGTCCCTCGATTTCCGCCTGATGGCGTCGTAAAAGTTTCGTGCTGTTGCCGGTCCTGGGGGTGTCGCAGCGGCGGTGCTAGATGTGGCAGACTCCCGTTCTACTGCAGGTCGCTCTCCAGCTAGACAGCCCTTGGAAGCTTAGGCAGATAGGAGTTGGGATGCCGCGACGAGTGTCATTCGCGTTCCCGCCTGCTTTTTCCGACACCACTTCGCGGAACCGCCATGATTGCGACATCCGACAGCGTGACCATCCGGCTTTTGTGATGTCATTTGTTGCCACTTTGGGACGATTTTCAATGCATGGCCGGAAAAGGACGCTAAACGTACTTGTCCTAGATGCAATCCAAGCACCGTACCACAACTCCCAGTTGGAATGTCGGCAGAGGGCGATGCGACTCGGACTTACCAACACGGCCCAAACTCCGCGTTGCCTTTACTGCACGACAGTGGCGAGGCTGGCATGGTTTTCTCAGTGCTTCAGCCTCTTAAGGCTCTGTTGTGCTTTGACGCCGAGCGCAGTGAACACAGCGAAGCGCAGGAACTCAATGTCTGCGACCAATTGGTGTCTGCGTGCGGTGCGCTACGCCGCATTTGCTAAGCTCAACGTCGTAGTGTAACAGAGCCTTTACTCCCGACAAAAAGGATGCGAGGCGTCTTGACTTTCGCTCTTTGCTCGGAGATAAGGACACAAGTTGAATGGGAGGCAAGAGGAGAGGGACGTCTTTTCGTGTCCGTTTTCTTTCTATTTTCTTTGTTTATTTTTTACTCTGAGTGCCACAGAGCACGCCAGCCTTGCGAGCATGGCGCCAGGAAGTTGACGCGGGAGTATAGTTTGCACCAACAAATTTTGCCCCGAGTTAGTTCCCCACGTATGGACATCCTGCCACATTAGTGTTCTTGATGATTGCCTTTCAACCGTAGAAGAGTAAAGAAAACTGGAGGTGTAGGTCTCCATCTCTTTGTGGTCTAGGATTTTTTGTGTCTTGAGATATTTTTGTAGATGAAGAGATTTATAGGTTTATTTATGCTATTGATTAGGCATTGGCATACAAACAAACCGAGTAAATTAAAAATGTTGAACGGCCTCCTTTCAATCAATCTTATTAGAAACTACCCTATTGCCTGGAATGGGAAATAAACTCATTATATTATGCCTCGAAATTAATTTTGGGAAACATAGCTCTCGGGGCTACAGCCTGCACGCAAGAATGCCACCAGAATCTGCCGGTCATTTTTGTTTCGACGACCGAGGTCCGTTATATACTTTTACTGTGCTACTTATTTTACCGGCGTGCGCTGAGCGTATGGGAGCCCTGTCACTGTCGTCGATTTGGTCCTTTCATTATGGCGGACTCACCCAAAGTGAGTTCTTCGGTGCTTCATTATTTGCGTTTACTGAACCTCCTGAACTTTGTGATCACTTTTTTTTTACAGTGCTTCGACCTGGAGTCGTACCTCCAGTTGAATTGCGAGAGAGGCTCCTGGCGGTGCCCCGTCTGCAGGTGAGCAGGCAGCCCCTGCATGCGTGAAATTGGGTACCGAAGAGTTTTGGGGTCTTGAAGAGCCCCGTCGTCATTAGGCGCTGTCTGTTGGAAGACTCTTAGACATGCATGCTCGCGGCAGCTGAACCTTTGCCACGCCTTTCACCAGTCAGTCAAAGCGTCGCCATTGTCTGTACGCCACAGCAGGTCTCTGAACTGTTATACTGGAGATTCGCTGCAACGGACAAAAAGGGGGGTGCACGTTTCGTCAGCAGTCTGCTCACTGGGTTTTTTCTAGTGTTGCGGAGAAGCGCAGAACATGCTCACGTCACACGCTCTCGGAGTCGGTGAGCTCTTAAACTGCCTGCGAGGTCCCACGCGTGGGGCCGAAGTGCGGGGCCACGCCAATTTCTTTTCGACCGTCGGGAAGGCACGTGCAATACGGGTAGGAAGATACGCCGCAAAGCGTGCGGCATGCAATGTGCGTTTAAGGGCAAATGCATCGACCGCAATAATACTTGAGGCCAGAATTTTAACGCAGAATACGTTTAAGGGCTCGGATCCCTGAGGAAGGAGCGACGGAACGCCGTGGAAACCGTTACGAAATCTGTAACACCTGCTTCAGGGGACAATTTTGCACAAAGAAGCACTAAATTGAGAAGAAGGAATGAAATGTTAAATGTGCCTTAACGGGAATCGAATCTGCAACCCCATGATCGTGAGCTGGACGTACTACCACTGCACCATTTAGTGGGTAGACGCACAGCTAATTGTCTCTACCATGGTGGTCTCTACTAACTGTTAGAACTCAATCACCAAACACTGGCGTTACGGTAACAGAGTTTGTAATAAAATAATGCGCTATAAGGCAAGAAAAATAGAAAAAAAAGTTGCCCCTTTGTCGTTTTAGTGTGGCAAAGGCGGTGGTAACACAGAATGTGATATGTTGGTGTGGGGAAGCTGCGTACACATGTGGAGACTCACTGGCACAAAGTGGCTCCACATCGTGCGAGGTAAGCGCGTGAGCGCTCTGCGGATTTCTTACTTGTGGGTGTCATGTTCTCCGGGGGCGTAAATGCGATTTTCTCAGATGCAGTACACTGAGCTTGCGGAAACAGGGCAATTTGAACGTTGCAACACCGAGTGGACCCCTGCCATCAGCTTGCAAAAAATGAGATCTAAACGTTGATAACTACCTCCACCCGTTGCAACAAAAGAGACGGCCCTTTTTTCTTTTTTTTTTCTGTTGTTGCTTTTTTTTTTTTTTACACTTTTTTATTGGATTTTTGGTGGACTTTTTCCACTGGAGGAGTCCGCGGCGTTTTGCTCGTTTCACGGAGCAAAACGCCGCGGTATTTCTGAACAAGCAATGTTTTACCCCCATTGGGAGTAACATGGAGGCACTCAAGGAACAGGTTCGGCTGGCACCGGTGTCCAATCAGTGAGGACACCAGTGTTGCGTCGCGTTCGGCTGGCAGTCGGCCCATCGATTTCCGTCGCCGGCGCTTAACCGGCTGTGGTTAGGTGCCAGCCATATAACACATTTTGCATTAAACACCGCAATGTCCACCACCACAAACCCCACATAAATCTGCAGAGACACGTTCTACTTTATTTGTAAAATCAAAATAAATAAAGCAATTTTTTTTTTCTTTTTTCCTGAGGGAAGACGATTAGAGGACATTTCAGTTTTAAACTGCGCCGTCCTTGCGGAAGCTGACGAGCGTTCCCTTCCAGTAAAACGGCGATCTTGGAGGGCCTGGAGGTGGACCAGTACATGTGGGGCATCCTGACCAACCTGAGCAACTCGGACGTGGAGGAGGTGACCATCGACGCCACCGCCAGCTGGAAGCCAGTCACGGTCAAGTCCATCAAGGACGAGCACGAGGGCTCCGGTGAGAGCCCCGCCCTTTCTACGCTGCCTGGAGCGCGTCTCCGATTGGCGCGTGTACCGCGTCTGAAAAAGTGGTCCCTCTGTTTCCGCCCGACTACATCGTAAAATCGTCACGCCATCGTTGGCTGCGATCCAGGTGGCGTCACAGCGAATGTGGTGGATGTGGCAGACGCCTGTTCCGCAGCAGGTTGCTCCCCAGCTCGATGGTCCTAGGAAACTTTAACAACCAGGAGTTGGGACGCTGTGATGACGACGACACTCTCATTCGCGGTGGAACTGCTACAACCAACCGCCAGTATCATGACATCCTACGGCGTGACACTCCGGCTTTTTTGACACCAGTTTTTGCCACTTCGGGAACACTTTAGACGCGTGGGCGGAACATGACGCCGGACACACCAGTCGAAGACGCGTTCCAGGCACCATACTGCAATCTACAAATGAAGGGCAGCCCAATGTGCCTCCGCCTGTCAGAACACATTGGCATTGTGCCGTTGTGTCAGTTTTCAAGGCATTTCGCGCTTATATTTTGAGTCCCCAACGTTTTGTTTTCGGTTGCAAACGCCACGCAGTATTTTGCGGCTGTGTCTGGGAGTAGAGACAAAGCAAAGGAAGGGGAAGTGGTGGGACTTGCTTGCTGTTTCGTGGGATCACCGAATGGGAGCTTGAATGGGCTTGCGAGCGCTGCTTCAATCTCTTGTACCGGCTGACAAATGACTGCTGATGTGGGTGCCCTCACGGAGTGCTACTGTGCGAAGAGCTAGTCATCTGCTTCTTGCACGGGAGTTGCGGTGACGGCAGAATGACTCCGAGCTCTGATTGGCTTTGATTGAAAGGATAATGGGTAAACCTCAATGCTAGATGCCTTGAGGTCTACCCAGTATTTTCTTTCAATCAGCCAATAAGAGCTCGGCGTTCTGAAATCATTGCAACCTCTGTGCAAGAAGCAAAGGAACTTGTGCCCAGCATATGTTGCCACATTGACCGCGCTCAACAGCTACCGAAGGAAAGCAAGGTCCAAAGGCCCGCTCACAGGCCTGTATTTACTTATGAACGAGTTCTTGCAGTCTCTTACGACGAGAGAACACACCGGCATGCTGCTGCCATCTATGAGGTGGCCTTAAGACTGGATTTGAGTAGAGCGAAGGTTTTACAGTATTTGCAAGGATCAAATGCACATACTATCTATGAGAAATGGTCGTTTATAACGTAGTCAAAAGTTTATCGAGCCAACATAGAAAGAGTGATGTGCGAAAAAATAGAAATTACACGGATATGTCAAATGTTCAACAGGTGCCCGAAAGATGGTGCCATTGTGTTCGTTGGTGGTAAAAGATCTGAAGAGGTTTCAAGGCACATGGTCGTAAATAGTTGCAAGTGACTGAACGGGCCTTAACCGTTAACGTCGGCTCCTTTTTGTTGTGTCTGTTTTACCGGTATTTGCGGTTGCGGTAATAAGCGTCTTAAAAATCTATGAATAATTGAGCAACATACTTTGTCCCAACTACTTCGGAAAACACCCCTTTAAAAAAGAAATCCTAAAACATTCAGCATCTTCTCATGTAACGTGGGTCAGACCTTGGGTAGATTCCGGGTAGCTGTGGGTTGCCGGTGCCGGAGGCCTGAGCGTCCCTCTCCCTTTTCCGGAGCAGAGTCGTGCAGCGCCCAGAAGCGGCTGAAGGCCATGTCCCCAAGCAGCATGACCATGCCCACGACCAGCAGCTGGGAGATGGGCCAGGGGCTGTCCCCGTACCCAGCCCTGCCACCCCCCGACATGCAGTGTGAGTGCGCCCCACCCTCCTCCTATTTCTTGAAAGTCCCGTCCCAAGGGATCCATGCAACGTTCTTAGATTTGGCGTACGCTATTCTAAAATCCCTTATAACTCGGCAGTAGATAATCTGCTTTGCTGGGCTACTAAACTACTTCCTGCAATATTCTATTTATGGTCATAAGTAAATCTATGGGCTCTAAGCATCCTAAAAAACCAAATGTTACATTCATGTGTGGCCAACTTCTTTATTAAAATCAGTATCAAAGTTAGATTAGTACCTCAGAACTATCGCGGACACCAGAGGGCGCTGTTGCACGAGGAAGGGCGAGGCTGACTGACTGGGTTCTGCGCTTCCTTGTTTGGTGGCGCCATCTCTTGTCGATCTTTTGATACCGATTTTAATAGAGAAGTCGGCCATGCACGAATGTAACATTTAGTTTTTTAGAATCCACAGAGCCCTTAGATTGAGTTAACCATAAATAGACTATCGCAGAAAGTGGTTTAGTACCCCTTAAAAGACACATGCAAAGAAAGAACGAAGTGTCTGGCGTTACGTCCGACGTAACCCAAGTTACGTCCAAATCTCCGCCTTCCCTAGGTTCACGGGGGAGAGAGAGGAGGGCGGGGGGGGGGGGAGGGTTAGGATACGCGTTTCCAGTGCTCCGTCCGGACGTAACGCTAGCCACAGCGAAGAAAGAAAGTTTTTTTTTAAACAGCCGGGTTGGGAAAAAGAATTCATAAAACGAATTTACAACGAAAAATAAATTTTTTAGATCTATATTTACGGCGCTATACGAATTTGTAGTTGGCGGCCACGGGCGCCGCGGAAAAGGGGCCATATTTATCACGTGACTGGCCCCTATTTGTCACGTGGTACTTGCGCTCTTTCGGAAGCTTCCTATGGTCTCGAAAACTTGCTTACTCATCTTCGTTTGAAGTGCAACAAAAAACAAAGATTAATAAGTAACTTCTAGAGCCCAAATGAAGCTTTTGAAAAAGCGCAAGCAGACGTGATAGACCTGTGCGCCGGTCAGATGACGGTGGCGGCGCCCCGAAGCAGACGAACTTGTGCGGCGACGGCGGCGTAGAGAAACGCGTTGAATCGGCGGCGCAAAACGCTCAGCGTGCGGCGGCGGGGACACACAGGTCTACCACGTGACCGGCGGCGGCTCCTGCGGGCGCCAACTACAAATTCGTTTTGCGCCGTACCTATAGCTCTAAACGTTTTTTTCTTCTTTGTAAATTTGTTTTATAACATACTTTTTCCATCTAGGCTATTTTAAAAAAATGTTATTTTTCTTTGCATGTGTTTTTTAAGCGCCGAGCGGGCCTTCAGCCTCGGAAGTAGCAAAACGGGAGAAAAGATAAAAGATGCAGCGGCCACTGGACCGTATTATCGGAAAGTCCTAATGTTTCGCAAATTCAATTGGTCACTGCATTTTGGAACGTTTTGCGAGAGAAGAGTTTTGTATGACGAAGACATTATTTTATGTCACGTCGGAGAGAAGCTGCAGCGTGATTGACCGTGCTCGCTTCTCGTTTCTTCGGCAGCCATAGTCAATGGGCCGAGCATGGGGAACGGCCCGGGCATGCCTAGCGGTCCCGGAATGGCCAACGGTCCCGTCATGGCCAACGGCCCAGGAATGTCCAACGGTCCCGGCATGGCTGGCGGTCCCATGATGCCCAATGGGATGGCGTATGGGAACCGGAACGGCGGCTTCGACTTCCAGTCTCAGGCGTCCGACTTTGGGAGCCCCCTGTCCCACCTGAACGACAGCGTTGCTTCCCTGGACCACCTGGCGGCCATGGAAAAGTCTCTCAATCACCACGAGCAGGTGACTCCCAATCTGTTCCAGTTGGCAACCCCTGTAGACAAATCTGTTTGTGTTTCCGTACAAAAATCGGGAAAAAGAGGATCGGGATGGGGAGACATGCGAGCCGTTTCCTCACCGCGACTGCGAGAGTTGTTTTAAATCGATGTGGTTTCGATGCATAACGGTAGCAGCCTCGAATGTCGAGCGGAACCGAACGTATTTCTGGTCTTACGCGCTCGTCTTTTTCGGTGCACATGGCTATCGCCAAGGATGATTCATCGGACAAGAGGAATTATATTTCGTGGATATTCTTGTTTAATAACTAAGACGCGCCTGAGACATTTGCAAATTTTGCGTCGTTATTGCGAAGCAGCCGAGGAAAAGAGAGGGAGGGAGTCGGTCAGTTCTCGACCGGCAGATTGCACTCAGAACATGGCCCGATTTTGAGCCGCAAACATTTTTTCTTAGTGTGTGGGCTCTCGAAGACAGTGTTTCGGCAAAAATGTAGGCACGAGTGCCGCTTTGCCAGAGGTCTCATGCATGCAGCTTGTCCGAATATATGTGCAGAACCCGGTTTGTTGCATCCTTGCATAGAAACTAGGTAATCGAAATGGCACTTCTTTGTACATGTCGTATTGCATTTTCTCGTCCGTGTCTCACATTTCTTGTACATCTAGGTGGTGCACATTCTCTTCAGAAGTAAAAATTGTAGTGCCGTGAAACGTACAAAAGCCTTTCACCTTTTAATGCGAATAGCATTCTTTGGATACTTCACGCACTTTTCGTCTATGTATCTATCTATCTATCTATCTGGCTATCTAACCTCTTACGCCGCGGGTCGATAAATAAATAAAAAGACCGGCGCCGGCTGGGATTCGAACCGTTGACCCTTTGATCAGCAGGCAGACGCGCTAACCACAGAGCTATGAAGGCAGTCATTCAACGCACTCTATATAAACGGTTGTTTATATCTTTACCATAGGACGCGCTTACAGCGCCGTCAGAGCTACCGGTGCGCGCGCGTTCCATGCGCGAGGGCTCATTCCGTCTCGTGAGGCTGAGCACGGCCGCTAGCTCACCCTCTCCCGCGCTCGGGAGAGGGGTGATGTAGCGGCCGTGCTCAGCCTCACGAGAGCGGAATGAGCCCTCGTGCATGGAACGCGCGCGCACCGGTAGCTGTGACAGCGCTGTAAAGCGCGTCCTATGGTAAAGATATAAACAACCGTTTAGAGTACCGTTGGTTGAGACTAGCTGAGACGCCAGAAAGTCTGGTCGGTACCATTTTGAGTGTTTGTGCGTATGGCGCGTGCTTTGCTCGCCTTCCTAAGTGACACAAACGCACGTGCTGGGCTGCGGAGATCGTGCGCAGGGCTGTGAAAGTGTCAACAAATTTAGAATCGCCTCAAGAGTGGGCTGGCGTATCTAGAGTGTGCCGGCCACCTGACGAACGCGCATAACTCCGCACCGTTTGATGCTATTCGCATTAACGTAGATAATCATTCCCAAAGGATGGGTTCTGCTGATTTTTCTACTTAAAAATTTTGGTCGCGCGGACTAGCTGCGACTCGTTACGGCCGAGTGCCTTTAAAGGGATTGTCCGGTCAAATTTTGTATTCGAGAAAACAATTGGATATCATTGTTCTTGCCTCGAGACGCATCGTACGTGCAATATCTGAATTTTATATGGCCCTCTGCATGAGCAATTGAATTTATACTGCTCCGATCGCACTCTAGCGTAAACGCTGCTTTCGGTGGCAACATTGGAGCTCTGACGTCGCACAACACAAAGCGAGCATTTCTGTCTCGTCGTTTACCTGCGAGGGAACGCTCAGCGTGCTTCGTTTTTGTTGTTGTGCTCGGCTTATTTCGTGGTTGGTTGAGATTTTTGCTGCGCGGTTGGGTGCCACAACCATCGGGCAGCACATGCAAGCCAAGACATGTACAGTTGAACCTCGATTTTACGAAACCCGATCTTACGAATTCCGCGATCTAACGAAGAAATTTGGATTCTCTGTAAGGTGCCCATAGGGCTCAATGCTTTTCTGAACTCGAAATAACGAAATAATGTTCCGATTTAACGAAGCTTTTTGAAAATAAATGCAAGTAAAACGAGGTCGTTTCACGGATATTTCGAAAAGAAAGACTCAGAAGATTGTAATTATGGTGCATCAGTAACATTGAGGCACCCGAAGTCTGTATTTTACGGAACTCTACGCAAAAACGAACTGTGCATCACGAGCTTTGAGTAAACTATACCAGATGGCGCTGGCGGCGGTATTTCACGTCGCGTGCAATAGATGGCGCCGCCGACGTTCGCCGTCGTTTTGGCTGTTTGCGGAGCCGAGATCCGTGTTTCTTTGTTCCTGGGTCCTCCCTGTTGGCACGTCTTTGGATTCCTCTAACACGTCCACGTCGCCGCCAAATGGAGGCGCCAAAGAAGAAAAGGAAAGTCCTCTCTCTTGAAGAAAAAGCCAAGATAATTAACGCTGTTGCCAGTGGACGTAAGAAATGCGACGTTGCTACAGAGCACGGCATCCCAGCGAGCACGTTGTCAACGATCTTGAAGGGGAAGGACGCTATCCTTCGAGCGGCTTCATCAGGGAAGGCGAGCGAAAAGAAAAACCTGAAGACTACGCCGTATCGAAAAGTTGGAAGAAGCGCTTTACACGTGGTTTATGGACATGCGTGCCAAGAACGTTCCAATATCCGGGGAAGTGCTACAACGGAAAGCGCTCTCTTTTGCATGTCTACTGGGCTTTGATGACTTCAAGGCAAGTTCTGGCTGGCTGACGCGTTTTAAAGAGCGTTACGCGGTTGTAGGCAAGGTGATATGCGGCGAGGAAAATTGTAAACATTGATAATGCATAACGTATTCCTAACATTTACTAACATTGACACAAGGTGTAAATGTTTGCCGCGCCATTGTTAATTACCTGTTATGTATTGCCATTCCGAATTCCGTTCTTCCTGAGATAGTCTTGACGTACTCTAGAAACCACTGAAGGGGTGCTGCACTTTGGTTCAGGAACGTGCCTCTTCCGTTGCCGTATAAAAAATCGAACATGATGATGTCACAAATGCCGTCTTGGGGGCCAACGGTGTCGTCGAGAGTTGCGTTGCCAAAAGTGCACAATATCGTCTTTGGGTTCATCGGCCTCCCTGCAAAAAACAAAATTGGAAAAAAAAAATTACAGAAGGGCTTCCAGAATTCGCTGCTTACGTGTAAAAGCACTTGCACGAGCAGTAAAAAAACATTATATTGGGCTGAACTTGCGCCGGTTTGCTGAAAAATGCTGGTATTTTTCACGGTGTTTAAATCGCCCGCGTGAGGAATTTTAAGGAAACGTGAATGAATTTTAATGAAACGTAAAGGAAGAGAGTGAGACGAAAGCGTGCGTTGACGTCGGAGCTCCAAGCTCAGATTGGGAGGATAGTGGGAGAAGCAAAGCTAGCTGTCATTGCCCCTACCCAGTGTTTCTCTCCAATCAGAGCGAGCAAGATGGTAGAATGCTTTTTACAATGTTTCAGGCGTTCAGCGTTTCGCGTTCAAAGTTCAACCACCAAACCCTGCAGGAGGCACTGACAAAGCTACTGTTCGCTCTGATTTCAAAGACAATGTGACGAGACAAAAGCAGGTCGCCCTAGTGTCTACGAAATATTATTCCTTTCATAGCACGTCGCTCTCAGATTATCACATGCTTTCTTCTACTCATCTTTCTACCATTTTTCTACGTATACCTGCCTATCGTTTTAGGCAAATGATTGATGGAACTTTTTCTTGGCTTCGAGTTTTCAAATTCTATTTTCTGCTGAGAAAAGAATTGAATAAGCACCAAAAGTAAGCATTATGAACGGCATTCGTGTACTTGGGGCATGTAAAATTATTTGTGGGGAAGGCTCTGTTATGTGCGATCTAAAGAAAGTTCAATGAAATGTTTATATCTGCTGATCGATATCGGTGGAGATGCTAGGCTCGTTCTCTCCGCGAAGCTAAAAATATAAGGAAAATAAAACGCATTCATAAACATAAGAGCGGCATGTAAAATTATTTCAAAGTAAAGGTTGTGTTACGATAGATAAAAAGATCGGCAGATAACTCTTAAATCTGCGGAGAGAAATCGGAATGAATGTCAAGCAGATTCTCATCGCAAATCCGTTCACGAGTCATCGATTTTTTTTTTGCGGTTATTATACCAGCGGAATGAGATAGCCGCAGCGATGAACAAACCTGCCCTAAGGTTCTATTTTGTTGAGAGTGAAAACTAGAGCTTTCTCATTAGCTGTTTGGACGTTGCGTCATATCATGTGGATGGGCGCGCGTAATTGACCAATGAAGCATCTTTTGACCTGTTCAGGAGTCCACGATGAGGCAATAAGTTGGTGAGAAAATCTCACCAACACTAAACTTGCGAGAGGCGTCTCGTGGCCTCTGTTTTGATTGTTATGCGCATTTATTTTCTCCCCCTTTATATTTCACCTTTTTTACGGCAGCGTAATAACCTGAGATTCCGGAAGGATGCACAGGCTGCACTGGGTAGAAGAATATGGCGGCTTGCAAGCATTGCAACGGGAGCAGAAGGTGTAGCCATATTAACGGTAGCAACTGCGTCCAGGAATATTATGAGTGTTAAAATGTACCTCCATTTTTGGAATTCTTAATTTGATGTAGTAGTTATTTGTAGAAGCCGTCTCGGCATCTAAATTGCTTAAAAAGTTAGTTGGCTTAGCCTGGTGCCACCACACGGGCAAAGAAATCGAAAAATCCAAGGTGGTGTGCGAAAGGGGGGGAGGAGGAGGAGAGGGCTTCTTAGCCTGTGCAGCCCGCATTGCTGAAAAGTGCCGCACAGCGAGGAGCGCACAGGTGTTGCACACTCTTAGTTCTAAATGGAATTCTCAGAAGCTTCAACGGACAAGTGTACGATAGGTAAGATACTGTGAACATTTCAGGCAATACCTAAAACTTGTCTAATTAAGTAAATGCGGACAAAAGTTTTCTATATTTATGTTTCCTCGCTAGCGCGCTCTTGGCAGCCCCGCTCCCGCCTTTATGACGTAGTAGGAATGGTAAAACTTTGTCTCGAAGGGGCTACCGGTGGTTCACAGTGCTGTTAAAACGCCAGATCGTTTGCTTGCTTCCTGCACACAAAAAGTTAATACAGAAGTATAAGCAACTCTTCCCCAACTACGATCCGATAGAACCGAAAGACGAATCCATCTGGCTTCGACATCTTCGGTCACGGAAAGGGGCTTCAGGGGGATAGGAATCGCCTCTACGTGCTTCCGATCGTCACGCAGTATATTCGTGTCATGTTCGACAAAACTTTTTGTCGATCATACATGGTTTTCCACACTGACAGACATGTTGCGAATTGCCGAAATAGCTCGTGGGACTGCGGGCAAAAAGAGAAGAAGAAAGAAGTCGAGAACGAAGGGATTGATGCGCGAGGACCTCGGAAACGCTTCCCCTGCACAGTTGCCTGTACATATGTAAATATCCCATCAGTAAATGAGTGTATTTCTTTTCGATTTAACAACCTCGAACGAATTATTCCGCCTGGAAGTATAACATGGTGCCGAAACCCGGGACTGAGGATCGAACAGCGTAAGCGGAACTCCGAACGTTGCCGACCGACTACACTCTACTGCTGTGGGATCTTGGACAGATACATATGGAACGCCTGAAATCGAAGCGCACCGTCCGACGTTCGCAAAACACCCGGCTCATCAACGAAGCTACTGCAGTTCTTGAAACTGCAGACCTGGCTACTCTGACATCGCTGCTCGAACGACTGACTACGAGCAACAACGAGCTCCGTCAAATTAATAACGAGACCGAAGACCACATCAGCGATGGAGACCTCGTAGCAGAATACACTGCAGTAGTCGAGTACGATGACGAAGCTACGAGAATGATTGCCGTGCTGGGTAGTAGGGCAGCTACCCTCCGGGAGAAGGAAAGACAACCGCCGCCTCCGCCATCGGTGTCGACGCAGTCAGCAACAGCGACCGGAGAAACAGCACAAGCTAATAGAGCCACGGGAGTCAAGCTTCCCAAGCTACGTCTCCAGACGTTCAATGGCGACATTGGTGGATGGCAGAGCTTCTGGGAGCAGTTCTCTAGTGCAATCCATGATAACGAGAGCGTCCCGCGCTGCCAGAAGTTTCACTATCTGCGGACTCTGGTCACCGGACCAGCAGCTGCAGCGATCGCAGGGCTACAAGCCACTGACGCCTGCTACGATGACGCCATAGAGATTCTTTCCGGTCGATTTGGAGACAGACGACGGATCGAACAAGATCATCTGGCAAAACTGCGGACCTTGCCCTCCGTCAGTTCATCGAACGACACCAGAGGTCTACGACGAATGTACGACCACCTACAGATAAACATCCGCGGACTCAAGGCTCTCGGGGTTGGGTCAGACACGTATTCCACGATGATGGCTGACATTATACTGAGAGCACTACCGAAAGACCTAGTCGTCAATTACTACCGACGAACTAGCTCCACGTACCCAACAACGTCGACTGAAGCCGTCCAGCAGAGACATGAAGCAGCACATGCTTCAAGCCACAGCTCCGCTAGCTCGGCCAGCACCATCCCAACAACTCCGCTTGTTGATGGGGAACTTTCACGGATCCTGAGCTTCCTTCGGGCCGAGGTGGAAAATAGAGAAAGAGCCGGGTTAACTGAGACGACAAGCCTAGCGTCAAGACAGAATCAGAAAGATCAAGCACGGCGATCCAGAAAGCCAACAGCTGCAGTGCTGCAGACAAACACGGAACCTGGTTGCGTCTTCTGCAAATCAACGAAGCACTCAACGGAGACCTGCGTTTTACCACTTGAGCAAAAGAAAACGCGACTATCCGGTGACATGCGATGTTTTCGATGCACTAAGAAGGGACATCGAGCAAAGGACTGTCGTGGAAAGGTCTCATGTTCTTCTTGCTCCGGAAGACATGTCACGTCAATGTGTGACCCCAACTGGAAACCGCGCTCAAAAGGTACTGGTGAAGAGGCCGTGATTACAAGCGTGCAGAACACCAGCGCCAAAAAGGTAGATATTTGCCTGGACAACGAAGTTCTTCTCCAAACATTCCGTGCATGGGCTGTTACAGACGACGATAGCTGCTATTTCCGTGCCATCATCGACGGAGGGAGCCAGCGGACATTCATTCGCAAGGACATGTCCCGCAAACTTAATCTCAAGGTGCTGAAGCAGACAAGTCTTCGGTTGAATACGTTTGGGAACCCAAATGCCCTAGCTCAACAACTGCGAATCGTACAAGTACGACTACGTAGTCAGTATGGTAAGACTGAGTGTCTCCTTGAGGCGGTAGAAATACCGTTCATCTGCAAGGACATTACGCAAGTGCCAACAGACTACGAATTTCTTCGTAGTGTCGAGGAGAAAAAAGGGCACATCGCGGACGAACTATTGTTCCCAGGCATGCCGGCTGTACCTGGCATAAGCATGCTTATCGGATCTGATCAGCTATGGAAGATCACGAAAGATCAAGTACAACGGTGCTGTAACAACGAAAAGATGACAGCTACCAAAACCATCTTTGGCTGGACTTTTCATGGTCCTATATCACTCCAAAGTTCCTTGACCTGCAGTGCCACCACAACGACCTGCGTTCTGAACATCGAAGCGTTTGAAAACAGCCAAAATGAATCAACGCTGCGCAGTTTTTGGGAACTGGAGAGCATAGGAATAACAGACCAACCTTGTGCCCAAAATGAAGAACACAGTTCAGTGTACAAGGAGTTCTGTCGAACGATCTCGAAGTCAGAAGGACGGTACGAAGTATGCCTGCCTTGGAGGCCAAACACAGGGGAGTTGAAGGACAATCGAGTGACGGCTGTCAAACGACTCGAAGGACTGAAAAGAAGACTTTTGCGGAACGAGCTTCTTGCGAAGGACTATGACGCAGTCATCAGAAACTACATCACCGCCGGACACGCGGAGAAGGTACCCACAAGATCATCAGATACCGAGTCTCCATGTAAGCGTTTATACTACATGCCTCACCAAGCAGTGGTTCGAAGCGAATCGGAGACCACAAAACTACGTGTAGTCTTTGACGCGTCTTCGCATGAGCCAGGGGTTACTTCCCTTAACGAACACCTTGAGAAAGGACCGAAGATGAACGCTGATCTTGTCAAGATCTTGATACGCTTCCGTATGCATCCAATCGCCGTTACAGCGGATATAGAGAAGGCGTTTTTGCAGATCAGTGTACGACCTGAAGACAGAGATGCACTACGCTTTCTTTGGTTCGAGAACGAGGTGAGCTCATTGAAAACAGCTCAGAAAATCGAAGAATGGAGAATGACGCGCGTTCCTTTCGGAACATCCGCTAGCCCATTCCTTCTGACTGCGACGCTGGTCCATCACCTGCTAAACGTGAAGGAAGAGTGGAAGAGCACAGCTCAGCTCCTCCAAGAATCATTCTACGTCGATGATTTGCTGGTCGGGGCCCAGTCTACCGAAGAGGCAGCTAGCATACATGACCAAGCAAAACTAATTTTGGAGGATGCAGGAATGACGCTCCGGAAGTGGTCGACCAATTCAAGAGAATTGCAAGAACTGTTTGATGAAGGTTCAGATACACTGTTCGCCGAACCTAAGACGGTTCTTGGGCTGCGATGGAGACGCGAGAATGATCAGCTGATGATTCCCGTCACTAACATCTTGAACTTCGTCACGTCGAACGAGAAAACCAAACGTCACGTACTGCAAGCAGCAGCCAGAGTGTTCGACCCGTTGGGGATGATCGCTCCATACGTAATGAGAGTGAAGATACTATTCCAACGCATTTGGGAAAGGGGCCTGGACTGGGACGATAATCTACCAGACGATTTAGAGTCACAATGGCAAGGTTGGTGCTCTGAACTACAGCGTATACAAGACGTAGTGACAGGTCGCTGTATTATAAAGGCTCCAAGCAAATGCATTCACTCACTTCAGCTACACATCTTTTGTGACGCAAGCCCGCTGGCTTACGGAACTTGTGCTTACTTGAGAGTCAAGGACAGAGATGGGAAAGTAGATGCAAATCTGGTACTCTCAAAGTCACGTGTAGCACCGATAAAACGGCTCACACTTCCTCGACTTGAACTGATGGCGGCAGTGGTCGGGAGACGAATGGGGCATTACCTCGAAGACATCCTGAGCTGTCAGGACACGTTATACTGGACAGATAGTACTATCGTTCTTCATTGGATCAAGGGGAATGCAAACAAATGGAAACCCTTTGTTGCAAACAGGGTGGCTGAGATCCAAGCTAAAGGGACACCTTCAAGCTGGAAACACTGCCCTGGAGTGGATAATCCAGCGGATTTATTAACACGGGGAATAACCGCAGAAGACTTGTTGACCAGTCAAGTATGGTGGAAAGGCCCGACATGGCTTTCAATGAATGAAAACACTTGGCCAGGTGTGCCTACCACTGAGACTGTCCCGGATGCGGCTATTGAAGACGAAAGGCGACATGTGCATCATGCGCTCCAAACGACTACAGAACGGGAGCCGCCCCTCCTGGAGTTAAAAGACTACAGCAAGCTTGAACGCATTCTTCGCATCACTGCCTGGGTGATGAGGTTCGCCAAGAATTGTGGGAAACAGAACCAACATCACGGCCCTTTGAAAACGGAGGAGCTCGAGCGAGCAGAGGCTTATTGGATCTCCCGAACCCAAATGGAGGCCTACTCACAAGAAATGAAAGACATTGCTGACAACAAAGGGAGCAATGAAAAATCTACTATACACTCACTAAGCCCCTTCGTTGACTCAACCGGACTTTTGAGGGTTGGTGGACGACTCCAGAACGCTAACGAAACGGTTAGAGTGAAACACCCACTCCTACTACCTCCTGAGCATCCTTTTACAGAGCTGATTGTGCACGACTGTCATCTACGAACTCTCCACGGAGGTATCCAGGACACCACAGCACAACTGCGAGAGCGATTTTGGGTGCCGAGAGGACGACAGATCGCAAAGAAGATGATACACAGGTGTAATGGCTGCGCTAGACTGAGAGCAAAGAGGGCCACTGCTCCCACAGCACCACTTCCACAGGAGCGAGTGAGTGAAGCCGCTCCATTTGAAGTGGTTGGGATAGATTTTGCCGGACCGCTGTTCGTGAAGTCCCAGCCGTCCGACGAGAAGGCTTACATCGCACTGTTCACCTGTGCGGTTACGAGAGCAGTTCACCTTGAACTTGTCTCAAATCTATCGGCTGCGGCTTTCATCATGGCATTTCAACGATTTACATCACGACGGGCACTGCCCAGGATTGTTTACACAGACAATGCCCTAACGTTCAAGAAAGCATCGAAAGATCTCTGCAAGTTATGGAATGCTATCCGAGACAAAAGTGTCCAGGAGCATTACTCGGAACATAGGATAACATGGAAATTTATCGTGGAACGAGCGGCATGGTGGGGAGGATTTTGGGAGCGGATGGTGCGAACGGTGAAGACCTGCCTCCGGAAAGTTTTGGGAAAAGATCGCTACAACTTCGAGAAACTCACTACTATTCTCTATGAAGTGGAAGCCATTGTCAACTCTAGACCACTGACGTTTCTGCATGCCTCTTCAGGTGAGCAGGAAGTGCTAACTCCCGCTCACTTTCTGACCGGAAAGCGCCTGACGTCGCTTCCAACATCATGCGAAGCAGACACAGGAATCGACGCCAGCAACGACCTCACTCGTCTTTGGAAGCACCATCAAAGGCAGCTAGATCACTTCTGGACAAGATGGCGCCGCGAGTATCTTCTTCAATTGCGGTCCGCACACGAGTCGCCTAACCGTCAGTTGAGTAGACTGCAGGCTGGAGACCTAGTGCTCATAGAAGAGGAAAAGACACCACGACATTTGTGGCGCACAGGACGTGTCCAAGAGCTTTTTCACGGGAAGGACGGAGTCGTACGTTCATGCTCCGTTGCCTTGCCGGGTGCACAAGTGCTGAAGCGACCTGTGCAACTGGTATACCCCTTAGAACTTGTAAAATGAATGAGCGTTTATTGGTGCGCTCATTTCGGGGGAGCGTGTTGCGAATTGCCGAAATAGCTCGTGGGACTGCGGGCAAAAAGAGAAGAAGAAAGAAGTCGAGAACGAATGGACTGATGCGCGAGGACCTCGGAAAGGCTTCCCCTGCACAGTTGCCTGTACATATGTAAATATCCCATC
>JAZHYW010011456.1:0-43598 GCA_037355805.1 Ixodes ricinus | reverse complement strand
GAGGTTTATTGGGTACTTCCACGACTCGGCTCTGGCAGGCCATGGCAGCGGCAGCAAGACTTTTCTCATGAGCTGGCGAGCGCGCCGCGACCTGGCCGGGATGAGGCGAGACGCACTCCAATACGCCCGTAGCTGTCCAGCCTGCCAGAAAGCGAAGCCCAGATGGGAAAGCCTCCGGGCTTGATATAGTCAGTGGAGAGTGACTACCCGTGGGAGATCGTCGCTTGCGACATCATTGGCCCACTGCTGAGAAGTCCGCGAGGAAACCAGTACCTCTTGGTTATTACCGATCATTTCTCAGTGGGCAGAGCTGTACCCACTGAGGAAGCTGGTTTCAGACCGGATCTGGGAAAAGTTACTGGATACTTTCCTACGCTTCGGCACACCCAGGTGTTTCATTAGTGATAACGCCAGTTATTTCACTAGTAAAGTGTTCGTGGACTCCTGCTTGGCGCTGAACATAAAGCACAAGAGGACAACACAGTACCATCCCCAAGCCAATATCACTGAGCGAGTGAATCGGAATGTCAAATGCATGCTGATCGCGCTAACGGAGAGACGCCTAGACTGGGATGAGCACATCCCTGAGATGGGTTTTGCCATTCGGAATACCGTGAACAGATCGACTGGTTTCACGCCAGCGTTTCTGAACCTGGGTAAAGAGATACCGTCTCCGCTGGAGAACGAGTTACGGAGCAACCAAGGAACACCAGGACGCCCGCTCTCTAGATACGCGGAACAGCTAACGAACCACTCGTCTGGGGCGCTGCACGATGCTAGAAAGAATCTTGATGCCGCAAGGATCGAGCAAGCGGCGTAGTATGACAAGAGCCATATGCACTTAGAATTCAAAGTTGGTGACTTGGTCCTGAAAAGAACCCACCCTCTGAGTAACGCAGCTAGTGGTTTTGCCACATCGCTTGCTCATAGATGGGAAGGGCCCTATGAGGTAAAGACGCGACTGTCACCTTTTACTTATAAACTCACTCGGTGTGATACAAATGAGGAGTCGGTTCCAGTTCACATCGCGGACTTGAAGGGGTATTACCGTCGCGATGGGGACCATAGTTAATGAAAACTACCGCCGCCGCCACATTTGGCCACAGAAAGTGATGATTTTCCGGTGTTCTGACAGTGTTCTTTCTACACAGGATGCCTCCTTGGAGAAACCGCCCCAGGGGGCCATACCCAGGAGGCCCACCGGACGGGCCAGGCCCCGGGGCGGCTTGACCCCAGTGGTCCGGTCGACCAAACCCTCGGGGCGGCCGCCCAGGGAGGCATCAACACCGAGGATGGCCGAACGGCGGAGCGGGTCAACGCCGCCTGGGCTCCGCAGGTACCGCGAGCCCGGCAGCAGGCAGGCCTGCGCGGCACGGGGCAGGGCCGTCCGCAGCAACATCGCGGCACCAGGCAGCACCGTCCGCGACGGCACCCCGCACCACGGAGCGGGTCCGTCTACGACGGGGGGACCTGTCTGGAGTCGGCCCCCTGCCACACCGTGACCACGTGGACAGCGTGGGAAGAAGGAGGGGCGGTCGATTTCGCCTCCCGCCGGCGTTGGAAGCACCAACCCAGACCAACGCCTGGCCAGCCCGACCACCAAGTTCCACTTCCGTTCCGTGGCCCCACACAGCCGGCGGCGGCACGGGTCTTGGGAGCGCCTGACACCTGCTGGCTGTGAGGGGTCGCAATCATACACCTGGAGACCCACGAAGCAGGTCGACTCCATATCGACCTGCTGGAGGCACAGCGTCTCCCGGACAACATGGCGGCAGCGGTCCAGACCCTGAGGGCAAGCCGCCCGGACCTTCTGGCTCCCTCTGCCTTGCCTCCGTCCAGCCAGCCCTGCCTCCCGAAAACCGTGCCGCCGCACCGGCTGCCGCAGCCACCGCCGTTGAACCCGCCACCACGACGGCCCCCACAACATCGGCCGCCTCCACCTCTTCCGGCCCTAGCCATTTGGCCAGTGTCGTCCACCAGCCCCCTCCGTCCCGCTCGACTTCCGACGACGCCATCATGGCCGAGGTGGATCAACTCCTCGGCCAAGACAAGGAACACCTCCCCCCCCCGAAGACCGGGCCTGGAGGGTGGGGGGGAGTGAGGGAAGCCGAGGAGGACGACGGCGCGTGAGGGGGCAGAAGCGGTGGCCGGCGGCCCGGCGCTCGTGACAACGCCACGAGCAGTTCGGAGCGAGACACGAGCAAGGACGGCAGCAGCAGAGCGACGCCCAGACGATTGGGCGGACTCCGAGACTAACGGCCGGGCAACGCAGCGCAATGAACAGTAAGACGTTTTTGAACACATCCTTGCACGTGTGACTTCTTGGGAGAGCGGACGAGGCAGGGACCGATTGTGCAGTAGCTTGATAGAGCGACCCACAAAGCTTACGTGAGCTCTGGTCGACTAACATAAAGAAGCACAGTTAAACAACCTCTATCTGTCACAGGCCGTGCCTCACAATAGTCACGCAAATCTTTGAGCTTGGGATAATCACAGATTCGGAAATTTTGTCATAAACCTTAACGTGAATACAGATTATTTGACCATAATCAGCAAGAAATATGCTCATATTTTTCTAGCTTTTGTTCTCGTAAGTGGCGTCAGGGACAAAAATTCTAGCTTATTAACTTGCGAATGGCCATTCTATGCACCCATCAGCCGCTATAGCTCATGCAGGTGTTGACAATGGTAAATACGCAGTCGCCATTAGCATATCGAGCTGTCCTCATTCAGTGTGTTTTCGATTCAAGCGTAGTATTTCTTATTAGTACTGAGATTATTATGTAGGCTCTTCATAACTTTATTTAAGTTGCAATATACAAAAACTTTATTCCTCGCAGACATACGGGCAATTTAGCCGAAGCTTGAGTGCAAAGCAAGGGCGCACACAATTGGTGGAGAAGTCATCAAGTTAATCGGGGAACACAGCCATGCTGCCTGCCCACTGGATCAGGATGCCAAGTTGGCGTACTCCTCAATGAAGCAGCGAGTAAAGACGACAGAGGAACCTAACCAAGCCGCCGTCGGACGCCTGGTGGCCGAGATGACCCCGGAAGCCTGCAGTTATTTACCACCCCAGGATACCCTCAAACGAACGCTGAGGTAGGTGTGCCTGTAGCCTGTATACCGGTTCCACAAAATGTAACAGTTTAACAAATGTACGCCAATTTAAATCCTACAAAGGTTGCAACTTTATCGCGAGGCTAGCCTAAAACTTTTGAAAATTGCATACATAGTCACGAAATGACAGGTCACCGCCCAAGTTGAAAAGTGATGGTAATATTGGGGTGCCGCATGAAATGAACCAATCTCGAAATACCCATCTCGAAACCCCCACCCCTCCCCCGTCTTCAAAATCCTCGACTTTCAAAATCCCCGCACCATCACCCCCTTACCAATTCCCCCGAATTTTACAACTCATTATCTCTTGACCGCCCCGGAAGAAGCTCAGTTGGCGGGGTCGTTCTGAAGCATTGTTTTGGGTATTGAGGTCAGAGAGTTCAAGGCATGACCAACTGAAATTAAGTTTTTATGCGGTGCAGCACTGGCGTAACAGGGGAAATTGGATGCGGGGATTTTGACGACGGGACTTGGGGGAAGCGGCGCGTGGTATTCGGGACGGGGGAAATGACACCGGGGGAAGCGGTGCTACAACCGTAATATTGCCATTTCT
Source organism: Ixodes ricinus (assembly GCA_037355805.1). Taxonomy (NCBI): domain Eukaryota; kingdom Metazoa; phylum Arthropoda; class Arachnida; order Ixodida; family Ixodidae; genus Ixodes; species Ixodes ricinus. The sequence goes on along the minus strand of JAZHYW010011456.1, from coordinate 39,925 downwards.
TTAGGTGCAGGAGGGTTCGGGCACAGGAGCAATGGCCATTGCCTCTGCCGTTATGCTTAGACGACGTCGTCATACCTGCGAAGTATGCATCGAAGAACGACGGGTCAAGGTTTCTGGTGTACGACTACGGTGTGCAAGAACAAGACCGCTTCGTTAGTTTCTGCAGCCCACAAATGGTGGAGGTTCTTCGAACGACTAAGAAGTGGTTCGCAGACGGCACGTTCAAGGTGGCCTGGAGTTGTTTTTCCAGCTCTACAGTCTGTACTGCGAGGTGGCCGGTTGCATCCTGCCTGCGGCATACATGCTCCTAACGCGGAAAGACTGTAGGACGTATACGCGAGCTCTGGAGTGCTCAATGCCGAGTGTGGGGGAGGCTGCGAGCCGAGGACTGTGATAGTGGATTACGAACTCGCGACCATTAACGTATTCAGAGCGGTCTACCCAAGGACCGACGTGCGTGGGTGTTTTTTTTTTTTCATCTGTCACAATGTGTCTATAACAGATTTCAATCGGAAGGACTCCAGGAACCTTATACTATGGACCACGATATCAACCTGGAAGCACGGATGATCCCAGCTCTCGCAATGGTTCCCCTGGACGACGTGGAGCAAGTCTTCACCGAGCTGGTGTCCAGTCTCCGCTCAGAACTGCTCCCGGTGGTGGACTACTTTGAAGATGTTTTCATTGGGCGGCCCACGGCTCGGGGCAAAAGAGGCGCGTAGTTTCTGATTGAGCTGTGGAACCACCACGACACCATCCTGCAGGGCGACTCCAAGACGACCAACTCCAGTGGAAGCCACTCACCGGGGATTCCAGGCCCATGTCCAGTGCACGCACCCAACCCTCTTGAGATTCTGGAAGTGCTTCAACAAGAAGACTCCTTGCAACTTGTGGGAGCGAGGGCCTGGCCACCTCTCCCAGGGGCCGCTACCGACCGCCCAAAACAGGACACAGTCCGAAAAGCACGACAGCGCACGAGGAAAGTGCCAATAAAAGGAGAACACGCCCACAGAACCAGGGGAGACGGACCGAGGTCACGGAGGCGCGCAGTTCGAACGCTCCGGCACTGTTTTACGTTGATACTAACAACCCATTCCTGTCACTCCAATAAATGTAGTTTCTCGTTATGGAATCCCCGGCTTCGTGTTGTTCCTCCTGGATGGGCATGCAGCAAGGCAACCCTACCACATGGTGCCCAACGTGCTTTTGCTGCCCTTCTGTCGGAACGACACGGGGCTGGGTTTCTTCTCTCGTAAATTTTTTCCAACTACGGTGTTTCTTTCCAAGTAGTGCTGGTATTCGCGACAGCACGATTGCTCGTTGAATTGGAGCCTCAAAACATTGCCGGAGCAGCTCGAACTGCACGCCTTCGCGACCTCGGTCCGTCTCCCCTGGTTCTGTGGGCGTGTCCTCCTTTATTGGCACTTTCCTCGTGCGCTGTCGTGCGTTTCGGACTGTGTCCTGTTTTGGACGGTCGGTAGCGGCCCCTGGGCGGCCATCTGGACGCCAGGGTTCAGGGACACGTGGCGGTACCAATCACCGAGGGCGGCAACCGGCGAGGCCCACCCCAAGGAACCGCGGCTAGTGGGCAAGACATTCCACAAGCACCGGAAAGCAACTGCCGGCGATGCCGGAGTGGCCGCCAAGGACGACCGCGACCTGGAGCGCGCCCTAGCGCTCGTACAGCACCGCCGTCCACACCTTCTGCGACGACTCCCTCCCGAAGACGACCACGACGATAGACATTGACATGCCCCACGCTTAAGGGGGGGGAAGTGTGGGAGCGAGGGTCTGGCCCCCGCCCAGGGGCCGCTACCGACCGCCCAAAACAGGACACAGTCCGAAACGCATGGCAGCGCACGAGGAAAGTGCCAATAAAAGGAGGACACGCCCACAGAACCAGGAGAGACGGACCGAGTGTCACGAAGGCGTGCAGTTCGAACGCTCCGGCCATGTTTTACGTTGATATTAACAACCCATTCCTGTCACTCTAATAAATGTAGTTTCTCGTTATGGAAACCCCGGCTTCGTGTTGTTCCTCCTGGATGGGCATGCAGCAAGGCAGCCCTACCACAAACTTCACCGGCTGGGGAAACTCGAGATGGGTTAGCGCTTCAGCCGGGTATCAAGATGTGCGAAGTCTGCCGAGCGCCTGAAGACCCTCGCTAGGGAGTACGACCATAGAGATGCTCGACTCTTCCTTAGGGCGTTGCCCGCAACGTCCCGTTCTAGGTCCCGTGGCACACGTGTTTTGTAAATAAAAGTGGTCCATACAACATTTTCTATGCTATTTCTTCTGAAGACAACTAACTGGCTTCCAACTTATGCTTTATTAGGAAAACCAGGACAATCCTGAAGTGCGTGAATTCAGCTTTATGTGTTTGAATGGTATTTGGGCGGGCTATAAACTCGAGCTACTTTCCAGAAAAAGCATCCCTTCAGTAATGAAACCAGACACTTGAACGATTTTATACAATCGTGACCTACTAACAGTTACGACAAATTCTATGAAATGCACATTTTTTAGAATTTCAAGCATCGTGGCGGATAGTTGCCAGATACGACTGCCAATATCAAAACACATGTTTACACCGAACTATGCATTTACCATACGCCTGCTAGGAAAATATAATTGTCGGGTCATATAAGTAACTGCTTAACTTGTTTAAGCCTATCGCATATGATCTCAGAGCGAGCAAAAACACCGAAATGTCCGCACACCGAGTTGTCCGTGCACCGAAATGTCCGCACCAAACTGTCCTACACCGAAATGTCCGGATCCCCCGTTTTAGTGAACTCCGCTCTTTTCTGGGACTTTTTGTCCTGTTTCGGGCTTCTCGGGCATTTTTTCTCGCGAGCCGTTTCCATGTTGAATGGGGTTGCGCTGATCGCTCTAACCGGATTAACTTTCCTCTCCGCTCAGCTTTCTACGCGTTGCGTACTCTTCGGCTAGCTCAGCGGCCATTTCTACAGAGTCGACTTCCACCCTGTCCTGCACCCAGAGCATGACTGACTGCGGAATGCTACGAAAGAACTGTTCGAGGCACACACGCTCGACTACCTTGTCTCGGCTTTCGTACACTTCCTCGCTCTTCAACCATTCTCTCAGATTGGTTTTAAGACCGTACGCGAATTCCGAGTAGCCTCTCACTGCTCTTTTTGGATGCGTTTCTAAACCTTTGACGGAACGCCTCGGCAGAAAGGCGGTTCCGTTTCAAAAGGCTGGACCACTTTGTCGTAGTCGTCCGCGTCTCTAGCACTAAGGCGCGCGACAACCTCTCCAGCCTCACAGGGACTCTAAGTCAAAAGCTGTTGCGGCCACGTTTCTGGGGCGAAGGTCAACTTCTCACATGTCCTCTCAAAGTTAACTAAGAATAGGCCCATGTCTTCCCCAACTTTAAACACCTGCAGCAGCTTCTTCATTTGATACGACTCGGTCTCACCTGCTCGAACCGGAGCCTCAACTCTACTGTTCTGTGAGTTTAATCGCTGTTGTTCACTTTCGAGGTCTAGCCTTTTTAGCGCTCGTTCCTCTCTCGCTGCAGCTTCGCTGTTAGCGTTCTAAAGCAGTTCCCACGCAATTCTAATTTACTCTGCTTCCCCGCTCTCTGAAATAGCTTTACTGTTCTCCGATTTCTTCATCTTTTCCTCCACCTCCCCACCCAATTCTTCACATAAACAGAGTAAATCTGTTCTCAGTAACCACATTAGATCCATGATTGCTGCTTTTAGCTTTGGCTTTGTTTTAAAACTTGTCGCGAGGTTGTACAAAAACCGAGCGCACAACTCAAGCACTATAGATTCCCAGCGGTTCAAAATCAGTTGCCCATAATCTAAGGCCTGGCAAATCAAAGTCCAAACCAACGAGGTAGAGGGGCTTAGAGCGATAAACCGGGGTTCCGGTCTGCACTCGAAAGTGACCCCCATAAGGCGGCTGCCATTGTACGCAAATTTGACCACTCGTCACGTGACCAAACCAAATACGTGACGTCACAGGAAAGATGGCAGCGCCCAGGCAGCGGCTGGCCCCAGCTGGGCCGGAGCTTGTCGGATGCTTTGTTCGTTGTCGTTCGTCTCGGCGAGTTGATTTCAGACGCGGAAGCCGTCATATGAGGCCGGTCGAAAGCGACTTCAGAGTTCAGCGTGGTGTCTGACGTAGGTATAACGTGAAAATACGGAGGAACGGTGTGCATTTCGCTGGTGACCGACGGGGATATTGCCACGAAAGAGACAATCGGCCCTACGTTGCTCGGACCTCGGATTGATTCGGATACCGCTAGGATAAATTTTAAGGCGACGTTTCTGTGCTCTCGTTGACCATCGGAATCTTTGAGGTCTGCGGTGAAGCGTGTGCAATATATTTGGATACACAGTTTAGCGACAAAAATTGCGTGAGTCGTGCTTGGCAGTGTGCAATCGTGGTGCCGCTTCGTTCAAATGACCGAAGGCTCACTTTGGTTGTGCGGCACACCGGAGAGCTGCCTTCAAGCTTGTAGTTCCCGCGCCGTGCTAAGTGATACTGTGCTGCTTCCCAAATTGTTCTGGCGTAGACGTGCACTTTCACGGAGCACAGGTGTTGCAGTTGGTATTGATTCCGCTGGTCTGTCGCACGTTTCGTCGACACAAAGTTTCATCAACACTCGTTACGCGAATTGCAAGCTGTATGGACATTTCATCGCGCGTGTTACCTACCCAGTCCACCCGTTCACGCCGCTTTGCGACGACAGTCTGCAGCGGCTCATTACCAGAAAAGTGGTCCCACATCTATTTCAGTTCCGCTCGTCCACGGCAGTCGCCAAACCCCGAAGGAGAGGATTTATTCAGACAGAATGCCACTAAAGCAATGCAGCTTCTTTAGTGGTCAGGATAGACTCTCTTCTGTCCGTTTTGTTATATTGTCACGGATGCTTGCTCCAGTCCTATTTTCTATCAATATTTACTATTCTGGAAAGTTCCAGGCCATGCTCAGCTGTCATCGTATGTTCTGGTGGGGGTGCTGCGCACTTTACCCATAGCCCTTCACTCTGTGTGGACCCAGGCGGCATCAGCCGAGTTGCCCGATAACAAGACACGGGTGGCAGATTATCCCGCGTCTTAAACCCCCTGCGAGCCGTGAACCAAGTCCTATCCCGAGCCCGGCAGAAAAACCGCAAGACGAGCGAGTACCACAAGGACGAACCTCGGAAATACACCACGAAGAACCTGAAATCCGAGCCAGTCGCTGCAACCAGCAAGAACCACCGGAATTCGGTCTTTTGCCAGAAAAACCGAAGCTGACTAAGCCAACAATGACAAACCTGTAGCAGCAAACCGCATCCGCTCCCACCACTGTTTGCATGCCCGTCGCACCTCACACTCCGATGCCCTTTCACGCAAGGTGTATGAAGACGTCGAGGGCTGGATTGAACAATATGACCGTGTCGCCCGCCACAGTGGGTAGACGGACAACCAGCTCCTGCAGAACCTATACCTGCGCCTGATCGAACACCCATGCCAACCCTGATGCTACAGAAGACAAGAAGCTAAGAATCCCATGTCCCTCATGTGAGGCACAACACCTTCAGCAGCCTTGTCCGCAACCCCATGACAACAGTCGAAGGGTTCATATCACCGAGGCTTCCAACATTGAATGTACACTGCAAGCCCGAGCCTGCCAATATCAACAACTCCCCAGCGTCTCGACACTCGAGTCGTCCAGCTGCAACTTCGACGCCAGCCTCCCATGCATCTGCGACATCATCCACAACGTTGTACGGGGGAGATCAGGAAGCTACTTCCTGCCATCAGTTGCCCGGCTTTTATTTTGATTGCCGAGATGGTTTCGGAACAAGTTCGACAGGCATTTCAACTGGAGACTTCTTCGAGTGAAGCGGCATCTGACGAACCGAGGGCGACTTATGCCACAAAGTCACGACGACCGCCACCGGCTACCCGTTACTATTCAATACCAATTCAACGAGACACCCCAACGCCGAAGCATTCCCGACATCAGGAAGAACCAGTGTAGGTCCGCGCTGAACAAAATACACCGAGGAAAACGGAGGTGCTGCGAATGGTCGACCGAAAACCACTCTGCTACCATTGCATGAGGCCGACCATGTCTACTGGAGGTACCCATACCAATGAATTGGCTTGCAAGGGTTCAAGCTGAATGACCCTCGACCACGTCTCGTCGAGCGTCCGCGAAGCATTGAGGATTATCTTCGGCGGCCTTTGTCCCTGGTGCCGACATTACCCCGAAGCTCCTGATCCCCTTCACCTCGATGGGAGGTAAGCACGACAAAGCAGGTGAGCGGCAAAGCAAGGACAGTTGATTTGGTGTCGGTTGTTGTCCAAGGACAATACCTAATAATTTGCTGACACTAATTATCTGTGTCCACGCCATGAAGCAAACAATTTCCAACTTTGAAGGAGAATGCCGCTGAGTGACTTGAAGAAATAGAATGGTTGGTTGTTCTCAAAAGTGGACACCAAGCATCACCCGACTTCACTTTGCCACACGAGACTTACACAAGTTGCAGTGGTCGCGGGATGCAGAAGAAATCACCATTACGGAATGGAAGTGAAATGGCTTGGATAGCAAACGAACATTGTTGCCAGCCATCAAGTCAATGGTACAGGAAAAGGCAAAGCCATGTAAGCAATACATGCCCGAGCTTGCTGCATTGACGCAGAAAACTACCAGGAAAATGTGCGGATTAGAGGCCAGCCCTGCAGCTCCAGTGCATCAGATGTCAGTGGCGGCACATGACGTATGATTACAAGACGGCATCAGTCAGTCGAAGTTGCCACTCGACCAAACTGAACACAGACGTGCGAGGAGCGTCATCCGACAACAAGGAGCACAGGTACAACTGAACGCCTGACACGAGACTGTCGCAGAAAGAACTCATTATGGAACCATTTGCTAAGAATCTATAATTAAGTAATCAAGTGGAAATAAACACATTTGATACACTAACCAAATAAACATATTTCCGCTTGCCTTTACGCCTTCAGACTCTAGACACCAAGAAGTGTCTTCACTGCACACGCTGAACCTTTTGAGGACAATCACCATCTCTGACCCCTCAGTATTATTTAATGGGACATACCAGACTGGCAGAATTGTTGCATGGCGCTGCATTCGTTCCACCTCTCCTGAACATGTGGTGCATCCGAAAACAAACTCCAGTGATGTGAAAATGTTATTTATTAATTTATTCCCTCCAGGGGCCTTCGTAGGCATTGCAGAGAGGATACTTAAAACTACACATATGATAATAACATCATAGCACACTGACATTAATGAGCACAAAACCAGCCCAGCTACCAAAAATAAATATTACACTCGTAAGAAATAATTATTGCTGTAACTTGTTAATTACAAAGACGAACACACCTCTGAGCATCTAGTTTAATTAAATGTGTTGATACATTGTTCTATAGCAGGACATTTTCTATACGTATGACACAATAGACCATTTGCAAAACCCCATCAAGCAACACAATTGTCACCATTTTTTTAGGCGTAGAGCACACGAATGGGCCCCAGTTCACGTCGAACGCTAATGCAGCATTCGAGTCCAATAGGCGCTGAGCCGAGTTCACAGTGACGGCGGACATAACATTCTTGTCGAACAAATGCCCAAAGTATGAAGGCCTTGGGTAATTAGAGTAGTAGCTACTGTAATTCGTTCCATCACAATTTGGCAAACGGCAAAGGCTACAGTCTCGGTGAGTCAATATGCACGTTGGAGAGAGGCACATGACAACACATCATCAGAGTGCTCGTCTGCACAGATTTGTCACACACCTTCACTCCGTCTCTCTGATAGGCTCGAGGGGGCTGTGGCGGTTGCCCTTTTCCAAGTTACGGTGATACAAAGTATAGGCAGCCCACACTTTTGAAAAACGTCTATTGAAGAGACCGAAAGGATGTGTCAACATTTTTCAACAAGACTGCTCTTCGGGCAAGGGATGAACACAAATATGAATTATCTTGTCCAGGTAATTAGAACAAGTAAATAATTGACCGACTAATACAATGCACTCTTGATGAAAAAAAGTATTGCTGCAATAAATCCTACGAAAGAGAAAAATGTGCAGTTAATCTATGCGTACACCAAAACGGTTGTTTTTACATCAAGTTGAATAGCTTTGAAGCAGGTGCCCGCAACGATTTATTCATCCCCACACTCAATAAAACGTCATCCTCGCAGCTGAAAATAAGTGTGCACTTCGCACTCACAAAAAAGGAAGAAAAGCGATCGAATGTAGAATCGTCGATTAGCACAAAACGTAAAGATCGCAGGCGCTTCCTCGCTAAAAGTTTGCTGTGATTATGCAGTTACCTAGGGCTGAAACGGATTCCCCTAGGCCCTACGTCCGACGCATATATTTCGCGTCGATTCTCAGACATTCCAACGTTCAACCAAAGCTAAGAGAATGCGAAAATTGCATGCTAAAAGCACTCAAAGTTCTATCGATCCTCGAACACATCCGGGAATCCGAGCACCGGTACGGCGATACGGCTGATGCTGTCTCACAAGCGTTAATATCCAGATGATCAAGAGCGATCTTGCGCAAAAAGGGTATAAAGTCTCATTCCTTCATGTTTTCACATTATACTTGCGTCAGCGAGCACAAAAAAGCCCGAAGTCGTCGGAAAGCAGCTGCACATCACGGCTACCGCGCACCGAACAAACTCGCATTTACTAGCTCTGGGCGCTGCCATCTTACCGATGACGTCACGGCTTTTGTGAGGTCACGTGACGAGTGGTCACATTTGCGTAAAACATGGCGGCAACCGGGGGGTGCCACTTCCGAACTTCCGGTTTATCGCTCTAAGCCCCTCTACCTCGTTGGTCCAAACGCTCAGCCACAGATGTAGCACGATGTCGCATGGTCCGATGGTCCGATCCGAAACGCTGCCAACCAGTTGTTAGAAGCGAGGTTTGAGCCGTACATCCGGAGGCTTCCTTGCCCTCGACGACGTCCATTCCCCGATGTGAAGAACCCAAGGGTTCGGTGGAGGTCGGAGACTTGGTAACGTAACGAACGATTTAATTACATGGTTGCAATACAGTCGTCAAAATCAGAGAGAACATCGGAGCAGCGTCTCGCTCCGCCTTATATGCGGTCCGTCTCTCCCTCACTCCCCGCCAGGGTAGCAAAGCTGCCGCCAATGAAGATGCAGCAAAAGTTCGCGCGCAGTTAGGCCACCCCTCTCTGCCTTTCCTGAGCGCACCAACAAAACACACACACACACACGTCCCGTTGACGTCATGGACGCGTCGACACTCGTTTCCGCACACGCACATGCCCAGAAAGTCAGGTGAGTTTGTCATGACGGTCACTTTTGTTTGGGGGACATCCTCTTATTTCCCCACCGGGAAAAAGCGTTAGAGCTGTCCCTCATTTCCGCTGCGTCGAAGCTCGAAAAGCCATATTTCGTGGGCTGGGCCGGAGAGTAGGCCACGCCTTATCCGCTTCGAATGGAGTCGTCCCCGTCTCCGAAGACCACCTTGGAACCTGACAATAAAGCAGCTCGTCCAAGACCCTTCGCCCGCGCCCAAGGGTATGTCTAGAGGCGAAGATGCTTTGTCCCCTCCTGTGGATGTCCGGTCGGGTCGTTTCCGCTCCCAATACGCAGATCGGCGAGCTCTTCTTGAAACCGTCAAACCCAGGTGAAGGTCAACCAAGGGTTCTATTCTTAACACGGTTCTTAAAATGACTTGCCCCACTGTCATTGAAGTACGTCACATGCGCGTACAGCGGAGAGCGTCTCAAGCCACTCGTGAATTTTCGCAACGGCGCAGCATGCTTGGGCGGAATCGTGACTGGTGTCATCACTGATGAGGGCGCAGCTAGGCGTTCTTTTCTAGTTGTTACCATGGAGCTTGTGACTTTTCCAGTGATATTGCCACGCGCGTCGCTGAGCGAGCGCGCACGTGGCCGAAATGGTTACCGCGCTTGGCTGTCGCACGGAATATATAGGTTCGATTCCAAGGAGCGGAATGTTCTTTTATTTATTATTTCTATTAGGCGTTCTTGCGAATTCTAACAGAGGTTCCTAGGTCACGTGGTTAGAAACGAATGTGTTCGCCCAGCCCTAGAGAAGACTGGCGCCGTCGCAGCATTTCTGGCGCCGAAAGACAAGGAGGCCGTGCGCAAGGTTCTTTGGGCTATGTGCCTACTATCGGCGCTTCGTTTGGAATTTCGCAAGGATCTACGCACCGCTCACAAACCTCACGAAGGACGCCGAGAAGTTCAAAGGGGCCGAGGAGCAGCATCAGCCATCTCGACGAGCTGAAGCGACAACTCCAAACCCTCCTGTCCTTAGACATTTCAATCAGGATGTGGAAACCGAGATTCACACGGACGCGAGGAAGACAGGACTAGGCACGGTACAGGTTCAAGTGCAAGAAGGCACCGAGCGAGCCATCGCCTACGCAAGTCGGGCATTGTCCAAGGCGGAGAGAAATTACTCCACGACTGAGAGAGAATGCCTAGCGGTAATCTAGGCAATCACGAAGTTTCTCCTCCGTGCTTTTACGGGAGCCCGTTCCGCGTAGTCACGGGACCAACATCTGCCCCTCTGCTGGCTTGCGAACCTCAAGAACCCATCAGGATGCGTCACTCGATGAGCTTCGACTTCAAGAGTTCAATATTACTGTGGTCTACGAGTCAGGCAGCAAACACAGCGACGCCGACTGCCTGTCCAGAGCCCCCGTCGAAACATCTTCCGGCAACAGGGTAGCGACGACGATGACGACGAGTGGTTCCTAGGCGCAGAGAACACCGACGACATGTCACGACGTCAAAAAAGACGATACTGAGTTGCGCGCGCTAATCGAGCACCTCGAAGGACGAGGGGGTACTGCACCCCGTGTCTTCGAGAGCCTTGCCAACCCTTTTCCTCCGACAAGGTGTGCTTTACAGGTTGACAACCTCGGAGACAAACAGCTCGCCGCGAAGCTGCGCAGTAATTCCCTACCGACCTTAGATAGGAGATCTTCCAGGGCTGTCAGTGACAACCCGACTTCCGGATACCTTGGTTACAGCCGTACGCTGGCCCGAATTTGTGAAACGTATTACTGGCCGAAGCACAACGAAGCACCGATCACGCATACACATGATCGTGCCACGAGTGCCAGAGACGCAAGAAACCGCTGACGAAGCTAACAGGTCTCCTGCAACCGATTGCTTCCCCAACCGCACCATTCCTAGCAGATCGAAATGGATCTACTTGGTCCTTTCTCCCCATCGACGCAAGGAAAGAGATTGATAATTGTCACCACAGATTATCTCACGCTGTACTTCGAAATGAAAGCCTCTTCCTTCAGGGACTGCTGTGGAAGTCGCCAAATTTTTCATCGAGTCCATCGTCCTCCGTCACGGCGCTCCCGAAGTTCTGATATCAGACCGTGGGTCATCGTTCATGGCCCCGCTGACACAGGAAATCCTTCGTCTCAGCCCCACCAGCCATCGTCGCACCACGGCGTACCACCCGCAGACCAACGGGCTGACGGAGAGACTCAACAAGACCATCGCCGACATGATCTCCATGTTCGTCGACGTTTCGCACAAGACATGTGACACAGGTGTGCCTTACGTCACATTTGCCCACAACACAGCCGTGCAAGAGATCACCGAGGTGACACCCTTTCAACTGGTTCATGGTCGCAAAGTAACTACAATGTTGGACTCAACGCTGCCCCGACGAACCGGCTGTCGACGGAAGCGATGACGCCCAGGTGGTTGCCCAACGGGCAGAAGAAGTCCGTTAGCTCGCCAGACTCCGGACTCAAAGCCCAACAACGGGTCGACACTGGACGCTACAACCAAATAACCGTTGAGACTAATACAGCAAACTCCGGGTAAAATGGGAGACGGAAGTAGAAAGCGATCCGGGCGGTAAGGAGTGGACAACCTCCGCCACTTTTGCCGTAAGGAATCAAGTGGGTCTGACTCAATAGAAATTTTGATAGTCTCATGCAATATTTTCTTTTTTTTGATGGAGCATAGGGAGCATGAGCTCGTGATATTGAACCTCTGGGTATTTTGATGTCAAAATGCAGCAAGTTGTGTAGACCAGTCAGGATTTGTATAGCGATGCTGAACACTCTAAATAAGTATATAATAGCCTTTTCCGAGTTTGTTAATTTATTTGTTTTATTCCTACCGAAACAGGTTTTATTAGATGTCCTTGGCTCCAAGTGACCATAATTAGAAAAAAGCATCAATTTTTATGATGTCCACTTGAACTGACTCTAAATAACTAGAACTGATTATTATTTATAATTATGTTGATTTAGTGTTTGTTTACACTTATAAACGGTGTGATGGCGCCGTGCATTACCGTATCTAGGGTTCACACAGGGCGGAAGAATTCACAACACTGATCACAGGGTTAACTTTTTATGTATATCTTCGAATTAATAAAACACTAATCAGGCTTTGATGATACGGGGCTCACATGTCCTGCCGTGCATCTCTTGGGGGCTTGCAGTGTTCGCAGGGGTTCCGCAGCAGACCCGGCTCCTGTTCGATGTCCTTCTTCCGTCTCTGACTCGATCTCTTGCGTCGTCTCGCCTCTCGCAGGGTCCCCTCCAGCGGCCTTGCTTCCTGGGAGTCCTTCTCCAAACTCCACACTTTCTCCGCGTCCCGCGTGTCAGTGTTCTTCCCCCGTACGGCCAGTAGCTTTTTCTTGGGCTTCCCTCGACGCGACCCCGCCAACAACTGTCTCTCCCTTCAGCCGTTCATCCCTCCCTCTCCCCAACTCCACGAAGTTGACGTCACGACCATCCTGAAACCCCCGGTCTGCCAATGGGTCCGTCCCGTCTGCCAGAGTGTCTGGACCCGCACCTGCAAGCCGTTACGGGACCGAGGAGAAATAGGACATCCGACAACTAACTTGTGCGGCGCACCAGCGATGGTAGTTCGACTTGCCGCTCGGCAGGACGGGGAGAGGCAAGCAGGAATGTCGTGGTCGAAGCCTCCAGAATAGAGCCAGGACCAGAGTTCAGTTTGCCAGTGAGTCCGGAACCGCACCCGGAAGCCGTTATCGGCTGCGAGAAGCAACGGGACGTCCGACAACCCTGGGGCAGCGCTCGGTCGCTGGTGATGTGACCTTTCCCAACTCAAATCAAATCAAATCAAACCAAATTTTATTTGACACCACATCGTACAAGGATGGTGATGTCGGGAGCACAGACAAAAAGTCACTGGGGTGTGGCTTGACGAGGTCTGTGCCCCCGATTGATCTAATTAGCGACAGCGGCTATTATACAATAGTAAACAAGGAAGAAGTAACAATCTATACAGCAGTTTGCAAAACAGAACTTAGCATATGTTAGGCCAATAATGCAGTGAAAACAAAAACCGGAAAAACAAGGTTGTATAAAACGAAACATAATAACATCAAAAACACATTTACTTTCTAATGAGTGTCGGAATCGAGTAATGATGGCAGTGTGTAAAGAATTGATTGAGTACCGTAATTTGTACGTGCAAAGGGAATATTCCACATTTCATTGTGACGTGTGTTATAGCTGCTAGTGTTTCTTTTTGATTTCGATAACTGCTCAATAAAATTGTTATTTTTTTTCCCGCATAGTACCTCTTAAGCAGCAAGTCATTATATAAAAACTGTACAGCACAAACATTAAGACACTTAAAAAGTGGTTCTGTGTGAGCATCGTAGGCTGAACTAGAGATAGCGCGAACGGCTTTTTCTGTAGTAAGACTATTTTTAAAGTGTTTGCCCTGGTTGTGTTCCCCCAAACTAAATGACAGTAGGTGATGTTCGAGAGAAAAAGTGAGTTGTAAATAATCAATTTTATACTAGTTGGTAGAGAATATCGCAGCTTTGTCAGAACTCCAACAACGCGGGCAAGTTTATTTGCAACAATCTCAACATGTTTATTCCAAACTAAGTGTTCTTCAAAGAACACTCCTAGGTTTTTTACTGAAGGAACAATACCCACATTTGAGGGGCCAATCATAAGATTGGTTTCAACATTTACTTTCTGGTTTCTAGGCCTAAAAATGACAGCCTTTGTTTTAGATGTGTTTATGGTTAAGGAATTGTATATGCTCCATTTGTCCATCTTGCTTAGCAACTATTTGCATGATTAATTAATTCTTCAGTATTTGTTTACTCGACGAGGTGGGCGAGGCCAGCTGGAATGCCGTGTTCGGAAGTCTCCCAAATAAAGTCACGACGAGACACAGAACATCACACTCGCCACCACAGAAAAAGAGAAATGACCCCGTATGGATCATTTCTAAAAGTCGTTCAACGTTCCGCGCGCACTCGTATCCGCAGTTGAGTCTGTTGACCGCTCTTGGGTAGAACAAACATGGCCCCACTGGCTGCTAAGAGTACACGGGAGTCTGTTTTGCGTGTCACACCACAGCCCCACACATCAAAGCCCGACAATATATTCAAAGCTTCTCGACTTGTTTAGATATTAGAAACTTGGAGGAACTCCCACACTGTTGCAAAAATACAATAAGGTCGTAGTGATTAACAAAAATAAAAATTATACATTACACATCCCAACTTAGGTGGGTGCTCAACCCACCACGACTTCTAAGCGGGTAGCGGCATGGCGGAATAAGTGGACTTGCGGAAAGTGGCATCCCGACACCCTCAACATTAGTGTTTGCTAGCTGGGAGGTTGACATCATAGGTAGGCTTTGTAGCGCTTCCTCTTCGGCAAGCAGTGCCTGAAAAAGCTCCGACTGGAGGTCAATGCCAGCGTGGTCGCCTTAGTGAAACAGCCTTCGGCTGGCTGTCCTCCGCCCCTCTCTGTCCGAAGCCCGCCTGCGGACCGCCTCCCTCCTGCCGGTCGGAAGCTGGTGATTCCGCTTGATCAAGAAATTTACGGTGGTCTGCCTGCCGGTCGGAAGCGGTTGGTTCCACGTGATCAACAAATTTAAGGCGGTTTGCGTGCACGGTTGCTATAGCCCCTCCTGTTATTTCTCTTACCCTAAATGTCACAGGCGATAGCTGTTCTATGACGCGATAAGGTCCCCTCCATTTTGGACTTAACTTCTTGGCCAGACCAACCCCTCCCCGCGGTTGCTCTACGTACACCCTGTCCCCGACCCTGAACAGAGCCCCCTGAGATCCCTTATCATAATGCCTTTTCCTTCGAGACGCCGCTTCCCTCAGAGTCTCCCTCGCGATGTCATGCGCAATCTGCAGGCGAGAGGTCAGCTCAGTGCGGTAATCGTCCAGAGAGCCATACGGAACTCTGCGCGGGCCGTCTATCACTGCGTTCGGCACGTCGGGGTCACGCCCGTGTAACAGGTAAAACGGCGACTCATCACAGCTCTCATGAACCGCGGTATTGTACGAGAACACCACGTACGGCAACCACAAATCCCAGTCTCGTTGGTCTCGAGATACGTGGTGCGAAAGAAGTCTCGCGAGTGTCTGGTTGAGCCTTTCGACCGCTCCGTTGCATTCCGGGTGGTAAGGCGTAGTCTGCCTCTTTGTCTACACCCAATAACTCGCAAATGTCTCTCATCAGTCTTGAAACAAAATTTGTGCCCCGATCTGTCAAAAGCTGTCTCGGAACTCCATGTCGCAAGACGATCTTGTCGACGAAAGCTCGCGCAACGGTCTCCGCCGTTTGATCTGGAAGCGCCACTACTTCGGCATACTTGGTCAGGTGGTCGGTGAAGACAAGTACATACTTATTTCCCTGGGTGGTGGTGGGGAGTGGACCCATTATGTCCATAGCCGTTCGTTCGAAAGGGCGCGTCACCTCGGGGAACTGCTGCAAAGGGGCCCGTTTGCGATGCTTTGGCGACTTTCGTTCTAGACAGGAGGAGCAGCGAGCACAGTAGGCTCGAATGTCTTGCCCCATCCGGAACCAGAAATAGTATCGCTCCAACCTCCTCCGCGTTTTTCGAACCCCGAAATGACCCGAGTAGGGCGCATCGTGAAAAGCCTTTAGGATCTTTGGAACGTACGATCTCGGTACGACAACTCTTTCCCACGTCTCCCCCGCTGCGCGCCCCTTTTGATTTGGGCGGGTGCGTCTGCGCAGGGTTGCTTCGTCATCTACGAAGAACTCTCCAGCTCCTGCGTTTTTCTTGTTAGTCTCCAAAGTGCTGAATATCTCCGCTAACTCCGGGTCCTTACGCTGCTCAGCGCGGAGATCTGCAAGGTCGATAGCCGGCACAAATTCCCGTATAGTAGCCACGACGGGGGCCCTGCTGAGAGCGTCGGCATTCGCGTGTGCGTTACCAGGCTTGTGTATTATCTCAAAGTCATACTCTTGCAACTGCAGGTTCCAGCGAGACAATCGAGAACTCGGATCTTTTACGTTCATCAACCATTTCAGCGGCTGACAGTCGGTCACCAGCTTGAAACGGCGGCCATACAAATAGCAACGAAAGTGACGCACCGCCCACACCAAGGCCAAGCATTCCCGCTCGGTAGCGCCGTAGCGCTGCTCGGGGCCACTGAATTGCCTGCTGGCAAATGCCACGGGGTGCTCTTTACCCTCAAACACCTGAGACAGCACCGCGCCAGCGGCAAACTTCGAAGCATCAGTCGCAAGCACAAACGGTTGATTGAAATCCGGATGCCTCAAAAGAGGGGCAGTTACCAGTTTGTTTTTGAGCTCTAGGAAGGCGTTTTCTGCCTCAGAGGTCCATTCGAATCCAACATGCTTAGCCGTCAAGGCAGTCAAAGGTTTGGCCACTTTTGCAAAATTCTCAACATGCCTCCGATAGTACCCGACGAGACCCAGAAACTCCCTCACCTTGCGCACGCCCGTAGGCACTGGGAAGTCCCGAATGCAGGCTAATTTAGAGGGGTCGGGTCTGACACCATCGGAGCATACAATGTGACCAAGGTATTTCACCTCTTTTTGAAGGAATTGACACTTGGAGGGCTTGAGCTTCAGCCCTGCCCCCATCAAGCGCTCCAACACCTTCTCGATGTCTGACAGATGTTTCTCAAAGCTGTTGCTGTAGATTATGATGTCGTCCATATAGACGAAGCACAGCTTGCCTAACAGTCCGGTCAAAATGACATCCGCGGTCCTCTGCCACACCGCGGGACTGTTCACGAGCCCCATGGGCATTCTCTTCCACTGGTAGTGACCGGCCGGGGTGTTGAAAGCTGTTTTCTCAGCGTCAGCCGGGTCCATTTCTATCTGCCAGAACCCCGACGCGAGATCTACAACAGTGAAATACTTTGCTGATGCAAGCTGTGACAACGTTTCTTGGATGTTGGGAATCGGGTAGGGATCGATCCTGGTCACCGAATTGAGTTTACGATAATCAACAACAAAACGATACGACCCATCCGGCTTCTGCACGAGCAGAGCCGGGGCACCCCATGGAGACTTTGAATTCTCCACAATGTCTTTTTCGGTCAAATCCTGCACCTGCCGCTCCATCTCCTCGCGCTGGGAAAAGGGAATCCGGTAGGCGCGCAAGTAGACCGGCGGCGAGTCACCAGTGACAATGCGGTGCTTAATTGCGCCGCACTTTCCGAGATCAAGACTAGACGACGCAAATACCGCCCCGTAACGGTCAAGCACCGCCTGCAAGCCCTCTCTTTCCAGAACACTCAAATGAGACAAATCGAACTGAACCCCCCACTGGTCTTTCCTCCGGCGACATCCTGAGCCACACAAACTGACTCCACCGGATCCTCAATTGCAGTAGTGAAGGTCGCCACCACCTTGTTTCTAGGCAGGCTAAGCGGGCCCTGCGTAAAGTTGACCACGCGAATTGGAACTTCGCGCTTTTCGCCAACCGACACCAAGCAACCAGCGGCCTTTAGGCCATTGGACAAACCATCTTCGGGTTCCAACACCCCCACTGCACCAAGCTCCACATCCGAGGACAGAACGCAAACGCAGATTCGCTCCGACATTGCCGGCACTATCGTGTTCTCGGTCACCCTGGCATACACCGCCAGGTGGCAGTTTTCTCCTCTTTCTTCGTTTTTTAACGATGCATCCTTTCCTAGCGCCGCCTTCGTTTGATTAGTAAGAATGGGGACCGTGTCATCCTTTAAGCGTAAATGATTTTCACTAAGGATTAAGTCCACACCCTGACTGCGCAAGAGATCCTGCCCCATTATTCCAGATACTGTTTCGGGAAGAGACACGCCATCGGAGCATACATAACAGGCATGATCGAAACTCTGGTTCCCAAGTTGAAACTTCAGGAGATAACGACCGCTCACACCCAACTGGTTGCCCGTGATGCCCACAAACCGCATCATTTTTTCAGTACCTGCCAAAAGAGGCTCCGTGTTGCCCCTTTCCCGAACTGCACTGAAATCTCTTTCCCTAATCAGCGTTACCTTCGACCCCGTGTCCACAAGAAAAGTCAATTCTTGACCGTTTACCTCACATTTTACCATAGGGCATATTTCGTCGAAAATCCCAACTACCGCTATGCGACCACTCTCGGCGCTCTCCCTCGCTCCCCTTTCCGGCGAGGGAGGCTCTACACGTTTTTTGAACCCATCTGCTCAGATGCCGGCTGTCCGACAACTTCTTTGGGTTTAGTCTCCGCTGAGCCAAGCCCTTTGACTACGGTTGATTCCGTCTAGAGCGTTCCGGACAATATCGGGCTATGTGGCCGTAACCCCGACATGCGACAATTTCGTCCGTTTTAAATCGCGCGCCTCAAAGTGGCTATTATACGTCTCGGAGTGGCTGCTAGACTTCTCATTGGCTAAGAGTTTGATTGACAGCTTAGATCTTGGTTGTTAAACATTTGTTTTATGTTGTAATTTCCTTTTGAGCGGCATATTTTTACGTTTAAAGAATAACCCATGGGATGAGAGTTATTATTCTTTACAAAAGGTTTACAAGACGGGCACTTCCGATTGGATTCATAATATAACAAACAAAAGCTTCGCATTCTTTCATGGCCGCCGAAGTCTCTGCTCCCGCCGGTCTCGACTACCTCGACTACTCGTTTTGCCGAAGTGATCGTCGTGTTGACCGAGGTGCTTGAATGAGACTTCCTGAAGTGAAGTAGTGTGTGTTTAGCAGCTGTCGCAGGTGTTAGTGATAGGAAGCGACGCGGGTTTTAGGCTTTCATAGCGCGGTTTGTTACTTTCGTTTTCCTATTTGCTTTCCTAGCGTGTTTTTTTTTTGTTGTTGTTGCTTGCGCGTGTAAATGCCGACTTTTTGGAGATGTCAGCTCCTGTAAAGTGGCGCCGTTGCTCTGTAAAGTGCCACCAGATGAGTGATTGCAACAGCGAGTCTTCCAGCAGCCATGTCGCCCCGAAAGATTATAATCTGAGTGCTATTTGCCTGGAGGCCATCGGGCGTTCGCGTAGCGACAAACGTGTCCAGGTATGTTCTCGTCATTTGGCTCCGGAGGCCTTCAAGATTCGCACCGGGTGCACCGAACGTCCGCGACTGAGACATAGCTGTTACGTAGAAAACCGGGGACAGCTAGGGTATTACGCAACAGCTGTCCGGATAAGCCTTCGGACGTCCAAATTCTGCGTTAGCCGACTTTTTTTTTCTCGGCTTTCGAGTATTTTTATGTAAACTTGTTTAAATTGAATGTGTACTGTTATCGTAAATCTTAGCTTGTGATTGCGCGTTTGCAGACCATCTTATTCTTTTTTGCTGGAGAGATGGAAACAACGGGAATAACAAAATAGTTTGCATATTCCGCATACCTCACAGAAGCACTTCCTCAGTCACCTTGCGAAAAGCGCGAAACACCGAGTCCACACCGTCCTGACTTCCCAGTCTTTCACCTGCATTAGAGCAGTTTGTACCTGCTAGTAGGTGTGTCTACTGAAGCTGAAACTTGAAACTAGGGGCAGTGCAAGAGAAAAAGAGACAAAGTTGGGGAAAGCTTGCTTGCCATCCCCAATTTCTGAACTCTCAAGTGATTGTACCATGATAAATGCACCAACGCCTCTTCCCAAAATAAAGAAAAAGCATTATGTTCACACGTAAAAAATGGTCTCAGTTCATGCATCTGTGAACATGTAGGAAATCTTGCCCAAATTTATTCACACCACATGATGAGCGCAACAAACTCACACGAGATTAGCAGGAAAATATCGGTGGTCACTTATGTTCTGAAATTCTGTATAACCGGTCGTTTGCAGTACCGAATCATCTACTCGAGCGGCGTGCGGCGCTGTGCAAACACGTCACTGTGCAAACGCAGTCCAGCAACACGAAGCATAAAAATTGCAAATTTAGGACTACACTCCGGAGTCCATTGTTCAATTCAAACGACGTAATTTTGTTGAAATCGCCCGTAGCTTTTTGCTCATGGTATTCGTCGGGAATCTTCTACATTTTGAAACGGAACAAAGGAAGATTTATTTTTAACGACGCTCGCTGCGTCCTCCCGGACCAGCTGGACCGGATGAGCTGACGACGACGGGACTGAACCCGTTGAACCTCAACCCCACAATAACAAATTTGCTCTCCGTGTTAGTGTGGGTTTCTACCCCAAGCCCCGCACCCCACACCACGAACGTTTCAGTTCTTTGTCGCATCGCCGTGTTGCACCAAACAGAACGAGATCGCCGAAGTAAACAAAGCGCTGTCGTGAACGTTGGCTTGTGGTTGCGCACTCGTGGACCCTGTGACTTTCTTCGCTTTCAAAGCACACACGATGATTACGAATGATACTTTCCGTCTTCCGGGAACATCAGAGGGGCACTTCTCCGGTCACGTCTTCGCTACATGTGCTCACATAAACCTTGGAGCTTCTTGCGTCCCGTCAAACCAAAACAATACCGGCGCCATGTTGAACGTCCGTTGCTGCCACATTTTCTCCGACCAAACCAAAACAACGAAAGCAAACCGGCTCTAGCTTCCGGCGTACATCGGCGGCACCTTGCCCCCGTTCCCCTCCCCTGATCCGCGGCGTTCGGCAATACGCACCGGAAGTCGAGACTCTGCGTACGTCGTTCAACACGGCTAACGCAGCTAGCGGCGTTCAAGGAAAGCTCGGTAGAGGCCGCCAAGAGTCAGGGTGACGTCACGATGACGTAAAATATGTTGATCACCCTCTCCGGCAACTAGGACGGGTACAGCCGTTAACATCCATGTTTCCTCGGGGCGCTCTTTCTGCGCTCAAGCGTAGGGTTCTTGTTTCCACCGCCTCAAAACATGGCGTTACGATTGACATTCCCGCCGGGCCGGTGGCAGCCGTGGCAACGGCGCAACCGGTGCAATGGTCGCCGACATCCGATGAGCGTGATCGTCTGCTCCGAGTGTTCTCCGTAAAACGTGGTGTTCGCTCGGTCCGCGTTAATTTGACTTCGAAAGTTCTGGTGCTCTCGGAAGAGGATACCTTGGCTCTACTACGCTGCGAAATGGTGCGGGAACTCCAACAAGTCGAAAGTCTTGTCGTTCTTTCTATTCCCAAAGGAGTTCCGAAGCGAGAGGTAAAGTTTCGTGTTTCGTCGCTTTCGTGTTTCAAGCCCATTTCATGTTGTGCGATACTGGTTGCGATTTTCAGTCTCGTGCGGCAGAAACCCCGTGAACACAGCACTGAACACACGTCTGTTTTCGTTTTTTCTTACGTATCAGCGACGTTGCACCCGCAATTACAGGCTGATCGAACCGTACGTGCTAAGCGCACAGGACGACACAGGCATTTCTGGTGCTCTCTTTTGCCCACACACTCGTCTTATTTTTGTGGGCAAGCTTGAGTGCTTTCTGGCGTGGATGTTCAACCTGGTATACAAGGATGATGTGATGAAGAATCTTAGTGCTTTCATGACAGAACAGTCGGAGACCTTCTCTGTCCAGCAATCGGCTAGAAGTTCGTCGAGATGTTCTGCTATAAACTCTGGTGAATTTACGCCTTTTAAAAGAAGAGATCTGCGAAATCCTCATTTGAAAAGGCCTGCAGCTGATAGGAAGCACAGAAACCGTAAAAGTGTCACCTATCAGCTGAGTAAAAAAAAAATTTTTTTTTGTCTACAAAACATTTAAGTTTTTGCTGATCAAAACTGTGGTGGTGCGATATCTTTTATAAATGTATATTTCTTTCCTTGTGCTCTTACGTGCTTCTCATGCCATCTGTTCTATTGTTCCGTAAATCTTATTATATGTTTATATCTTCCATTGTATGTATGAGATCTGTGTAAATAATAAAGAATTTGTATGAAAAGTAAATGTGTGCTCTTTGCCTCCTACCCACTTGAGGAGCAGCTTCTCTGAAGTTGCGCTACAGTGGTTTATGAAAAAAGATATAAAATAAAAGCCTCAGAAGACGAGAATGAAATCGAGAAGAAATGAAATCAGGCAAGCAAACGGCGGGCGGGCGGCGGCGGCGGCGGCAACGGGGATGAGGGGCAGCGAAAGCGGCGGCGAACCGACCGCCTAGGACGCGACATCAAACCATTGTCTGAAATGGGAAAGAGAAACTTCTCCTCGCCGATGCCCTTTCCCTCTCAAAAGTTCTCTTTCCCCTCGCTTCAATTGGATCTGGCGCGACACGTGACCGTTGTCTTCCCATGATCCCGCACGATTCCGTCGTCTGCTCGAAACCAACGCCATCACTGGGCCAGGCGTAGCGGCGGCTCCGTTGTTCGCGGCCCGGCAGTAGGTTTTTTATATTTTACCACAACCTCGGCGGCAACGCGATGCCATCATGCTGCGCTGTAGATTGCACAAACAGCATTGCGAAAGGAAAGAACCTTTTTTTTTTTTGTCGTCCCGATGGGAGAGAAAATCTTCAACGGCGAAGACAATGGCTCCAACGGATCGGTCGAAAAAGTTTCGAGTGCCTCCAAGGGAAACTTTGCGAGGTAAGTCACTGTCAAACTCCGAATCGTATTACCTGTCTCTTTCGGTCTCGCCGATGAAGATCGCGTGGTACGATCATGAGACGAGACAAACACGGAACTATATTACCGGCACGAAGGACTTAAACACGTCTTTTCGCGCGTATTTGATCATAGAAACTGACTCGCTCACTCTTAGATCGCTTGCATTGAGTCGGCCGAGTTGAGAACGATGCGTGAGAGACTAGGGTGCCACTAAAATAAAAAAGATTGTAGTGTTACCGCGTGCATCTTGCATCAGTGAAAGGAGAGTCACCAACGATCGAGCACCTCGCGATTTTGTTTGTGCAACATATTTCCGCGATCGGTACTTCACAAATGGCAACTAAAGATATGCGATGCTGCATTTATTTTTCAGGATCACTTCACGAACGATCAGTTTGTACCAGTGATCTTGGCAAAGACTGATTTCAAGAAACTCAAGCCATATGCAGATCCTTCCATTTTTTCACACCGACCTCTTCCGAATGTGCAATATTTTGCCTTGTAGCAATAAATATTTCCTTGTCTTCATCTTCGTATGTGATTTGTCTTTTGTGATTATTAAAACATCAATTATTCACAATAAAAAAATTGCTCTTGTATTTCAAAGGCTTTGCTGAAGGATCTCTCTGTCTTCGTTTTGTAACTCACGCAGTAAGGTACGCCCGCGGGTGTGGGGCAAAGCTTATGCACTTTGAGAGTGAACTCAAGGGTGTACCTTGCGCGTGAGAACGTCAAAACACTAATATATGTGATAAATGAGAAACGTGCTGGCAAGGCAACCGAGCACACGCTATTTTTCATTTTAACGGAGGGTATACAAGTGAGTGTATTTGATTATTTGACGTGTAGTTTTATGCACGAGGCGCGTATACAGCAGACGTCGCATATTCCTCCGCACGCATGTGCACAGTTGCAAGTAGTATTTGACGCTTATAAAATGTGTATGAAGTAAACCAAGCTGCTGAACTGACAAAACGATCGGTGATGCTAAAAATTACCGAAAGGTAGTGTTTTACACGCATAGTGGTGTCATTTATTTGCCTAACTCCAGCGATGCCGATTCTCCAAATGCACTTCGTTCAAGATACTAAACCGTTTTAGTAGAGCGTACGTTAAATTGCGAGCCTTGCGGGCGTGTGCCCAATTCATGCTCAAAGCGACGGCACGGGCTCCCGCTAGCAACGGAGTCCTTGCCCACGAAACTCTATTTTGACGCAGGGAGAGGTGCATTCTATCGTATGCCTGCTCTCAGCTTTTGCTGCAATAAACGGGTAAACGAAATATATTTTCGCAGTGCAAGCCGATGTTCCAAAAAACTCAACTGCTTTTTTTTTACTATTATTCGTTTGCGTTTAGCGGAATTGGAGAAAGCCTGTCTTCACGCCCGAGCGATTCTAACTCTGCTCGTGCTATTATATTTGATTTGCCGAAAGATACGTCTTCCCGAACTTCATAACTCCAATAAAGGTGCACAAACGCTAGTTTCTTCATGTTAAAAAACAAAACTCTCTTTATATTAGAAAAAAAAAAATCTAGTCCGCCGTCAGTTGTGCCCGGCACACAGGCGCACGCCGTCGCGCGCGTTGCGGGCCCACCTCAGACATGGCGGCGGGGGCGTGGCCGCGTGGCGCGGACATAGGGCGAGGAGGATTGCCATCGATGGAAAGGAGGAAAACGAGGGGAGAGGAGGAATTCGTTACCTTTCCGCGACACAGAGACAGGACAACTTGCGCCATCTAGGGGCAAGTAGGGGCGGCCCGGCAGCAGTAGAGGCGGCGATTGTAACGCCATGTTTTGAGGCGGCGGAAACAAGAACCCTCCGCTTGAGCGCAGAAAGAGCGCCCGGAGGGAACATGGATCTTAACGGCTGTACCCGTCCTAGTTGCCGGAGAGGGTGATCAACATATTTGACGTCGCCGTGACGTCACCCTACTTTTCTCTTTTTTCGCTCATCGCTTGCTCTTTTCTCGCTTCTTCTCTCGCTCGGGCGCCCGGAGCGCGTTGCGGAGCAGAGTACCGCAATGGTGCCATTCTGGAGCCAAGTGCTGCGGGAAGCCACAGTCGTTTTTTGCAGGGGTCACGAAGGCGCAGACGCGAGGCGGCGCGCTGTGGCGTGCTGCGGCTGCTGCGGCCCGCTGCGCAAGGAAAATAGTGCGGCGTGCGGCGACCAACCTCGTTGGCGGCGACCAGCCGCGCATGTGCCGTCATCGTTCTCCCTTCGTTTCCTGTTTCCCTCTTGATTGCAAGAATCGCACCCGCGGGTTCCGCGGGTCGTGTGTGAAGTGAAGTCGTCAAGTCGCTGTTGCTGGGACGGAGATAGCGTCGTGAGCCCTCTGTCTGCCCAACTTTTCGAGGACCTTTCCCTCGAGCGATCGCAAGAAGCAAAAGAACGCAGGCCTGCTTATTTTCCCCTTGTGTTTAATCGAAGAGCGGATGCCGCTGCTCAACCTGTAACTTCTTTTTTTTTTTTTTTTAGCAGACAGTTTATTTTGTTTTATGTAGACTGAGCAGTGCTCTACCTTCGTGCGTCCCAATTATATGCGAATCTGAGGAAAGTCGAGCACCCGCACTTTCATGCTAAAATAGTGTACAGCCTTTTTTTTCTTTTTTATCTAAAGTTTTTGTT
Organism: Ixodes ricinus; assembly: GCA_037355805.1. Classification (NCBI taxonomy): domain Eukaryota; kingdom Metazoa; phylum Arthropoda; class Arachnida; order Ixodida; family Ixodidae; genus Ixodes; species Ixodes ricinus. The sequence continues at coordinate 14,504 of JAZHYW010011456.1, read as the reverse complement.
ATTTCGCGAATTCGAGACGCCCGAATAGAGCTCTTGGAGATCGTGTCTCGCCGTCGGAATCCGGTACAAGCTCTTGCCGCTGTCCGCTAGATTTGTGCTCTTCATAACACTACAGCCTGTCATTTTCACGGGGCTCTTTCTACGCGCATGCAAAATTCATTGCGGTAAACGACGCAGCGGCTGATGAACACGCCGTCCCCTCGCTTTCGAACGAGAGCTCGCCGACTCGCCGAAATGGCCGGATGTGCCGGTCGCGTATCGCGAATCACTCCGCGAGAGCCGCAGATGCGAGCAACGCGATCGTCGTCTGTGTCGTCTGCTTCACATACCTTGGAAACAGATGTCCTAAAACATCGCTCGCTTTAGAAAAAAAACAGGATTGTACTGTACCCAGTTGACGCACACAATGTTCAATGATTTAGGAAGCTTTCGATTCGTTCGATTTGGGTCTAGGATCTATATTTTGCGAACGCAAAGCGGAAAATATGTTCTCCCTGAAACGCGGCGCTCTGGAAGGCCGCTTTCCCGCACGAAGGTCGGCTCCAGTTCTGCCCACGTGACCACTCCTCCGCCCGTTGCTCCGCCACTACGGAGATGGCGGCGAAAGGAAAAGGAACGCGATACTCTGGCTCCGCAAGCAGAGCCTATACAGTTACTCTAGTTACAATAGCCAAGGCTACGGTTGCGCCGGCCTGGTTCAACTTCGCAGCCAAGTCAATCCAAGAGCAAATTAAAGAGCGAGAGCGGGGCGTACTTCTCCTTGCATGTCGAAAGAGCGGGAGTTTCAAATGTGGAGAGGTTCTGACCCCGACTTAATTACGTCCTGTAGCGTAAATATTGCTTCTTTTTTTTTCGCGGGAGTTTAGTTTTGTGACATGCTTGTCCAAATTAAGCTGCTTAAAAAAACCTTTTTTTCTTTGCAGTTATCCTTTAAGCAATGCAAAACGTCACGCTTGCATTGCATAATGTCACAACTCAGACTGCGTTATTTGGTCTAAACAAATGTTTCGGCATCGTCATTCGCTGAGCTGCCTCCGTAAGTTGCGGATTGACTCTCCGAGTGTTGTGCGGGAACGTAGACGCACAGGCTTTTTTTTTTTATGTATCGGTAACCCTTCGGCGATGCTCCTCGCCTTTTTCCGGTGGCAGAGCGCTCCATTTCTTTGTCTGGGAATCAACAGGTTTTGAAAATTAAAGGGAGCTATGACTGAACTCACTAAATGTTTTACGCATGCGTGACGCCACCACTACAGTAGTTCACAAGGGGAGGCACCTGACCACGAGATAGCTCGCGCCGTCTCCTGCTCTGCTCGCGCAGATCCACAACAGGGTTGTCGCGCGTGCAGATAGACTATAGTTCCCACGACACATGGCGACAGCGGTAGCGTAGACAAACTAGCTGGTGAGAAAGAGAAATTACTTCATTTTTGGTCAAACAAAGACCCTAGAGGTGTTCCTCCGCTAAGCGGACAAGAGCCAGCTGATCGACGTGATCCGCCGAGGCCAGCCACACCCGCCAGTGTGGAGGAGGGGGTTGGGGTAGTGGGGAGATCGGATGTCTATGGGGCAAGCAGACAGGAGTTGCTGAACGTTCGCGTAGGGGCAGGGGCGATTGGGGCAGGAGGGTTCTGATCGGAAATGAGAGAAGAAAGGTAGGGCGGGGGTGATGACTGTGTTAATCTGGGTGGCTCTTGAGGCCGGTTCAGACACTTGCGTTTGAGTGCGTTTGACCGGATTTGACTGCGTTGCGTCGAGAACCGAAAGCGAGTCACCGGCACATCTGTGCTTCGTATGAAGCGTGGAATCCAAACCAAAGAATTATCTTGGCACGCGATATAAGCAGCAGGGATGTCCTGGTTTCTCGCAGCCGCAACGCAGTCAAACGCAGTCAAACGCAACTGTCTGAACCAGGCTTTAGTGTGTGTGTTTGTGAAATAGTAAGATGGGGGTGTGGTGTACGCAGGGTCTGCATTGAGTGTCGGAGTTGTGAGTAGTGTAATTTCAGGATCTTCTTGTAAAAATATGTCCTCGCCCGCCATGGGTGGGAAAGGCCATGGGATTTACGGAGCCTAGTTAAGAGTTTCGCAGGCAAATTGATGAGCCAACTCATTACCGGCAATCCCTGTGTGGCCTGGCACCCCACACCACCACGGCCGAGGCAGGGGAAAGTTGTGAAAGCGAGGAGTTGAAGAGGTTGTCGCGCGAATCCTCGGGAAGGCGGCACGCGCGAATTGCCCGAATCGCTTCCATGGAATCAGTGCACATGCGGTACCGGGGAGCAGGCGAAAGGGAGGTAAGTTCTTGAGTCACATGCACTATGGCAGCGATAAATAATAATAATCTCAGGAGCGAGCGGAGAAGTTGGGTTGAGTAGGGGCCAGCAGTGGATGTAATGGGACGGGTGGCGGGGCGCGTCACGGTGACACGTCACGCCGAGAGGAGGGGAAGAGAGGCGTCCACGTAGCATGTGGTAGTATCAGATAGGAAAGGGTCGTGGTGCAAGGCCCGGGCTTGACGGCGTCCAGCATGCAGGCACAGGGTCATGTGGGCAGGGGCGTTTAGGGTGTGTGTAAGGGGCAATTAATAGGTCGTATGCCAGCGCGTTGCAGGAGCAAGTGGCCCAGCGTAGTTCCAGAGAGGCGACCCATTTGACTTTTCCTGTGCAGTCTGAGGAGAGTGGAAAAAAGAGAAAGAGCCATGTAGCTGTAGAGTTTCTTTGTAAATGCGTGTATAGGGAGGCGCAGAGCTGCTTTATAGAGTGTATTAAGGGCGGACTGTATACGTTTCGTCTGTGTTTCCATAAGCACACAGTAAGGGAGAACGGAGAGGATATTTTTTAAACCGAAAGCTCAAACTAATTCACCGGCTCTGCGTTCCACGACCTCACCGTGTCTCCGAACCACTCAGCGGACCAGGTGTGTTATATTGATGGTACGTGTTTATGGTTGTCTGTATCGCCTTTGTATATGTACGGTCTTGGAGAGGAAGACCAGGACACGACAAGAGAGGGTGCAGAGGATAAGGTGATTGTCTAGGTGTAGGGAGATAAGCGAGTTAACAGACCGCTGGTACTGGGAGGGAGAGAGCAGCAGCTCCGATTTCTCGGGAGCAGCTTGGAGGCCTGAGCGGGAGAGGAACTGTGCGATAGGTTATAGGCCGGTTTGGAGGGTGGATTCCGCCTCCCCTGGCGACCCGTGGGTACACCAGACGGTGATGTCGTCCGCGTAGAAGAGGGAGTGAACGTGTGGGATCGTGGACAGGATTCGCGCGAGTGGAGCCATACCGAGGTTAAAAAGGGTTAGGGAGAGAGCTGGTGAGATCAGTCATGCGGAGAGCAAGTTGTCTGCTTGTTGCGAGGAGTTGCGGTGACGTCAGAACGACGCCGAGCTCTGGTTGGCTTTGATGGTAGACCTCAATGCTAGATGGGTCGAGGTCTACCGCGTATTTCTTTCAATCAGCCAAAAGAGCTCGGCGTTCTGACATCATCGCAACTCTTGTGCAAGAAGCAGACCAACTTGCGTTCCGCATAGGAAGTATACACTGGCGGCCATTGCTGCGGGCGCAACTAATGAGCGCGTGCTGAGGGTTAGCTTTCACAATTGTTTTTGCAACGTTCATTCGACGCAATCATTATTGCCAGCCTTAGCAGCCTTTTAATGAGGGCTCGTCTGAGCATGCGCTCTGACCAGCGCATTCAAATATGGCGTCCAGTCAATACCCCCATTGGGACGTTGCGGTTACAGTGAGACTATATATGTTCGGTCTTACTTTTTGCCAGAATTACGACAAATCGGAAGGATCGCGACATACTACAGCATGACTCGCCAGCTAATGTTAGTGAAGCTGTAGCCACTTACGGTACCACTTTCGATGCAAGGGCGATGTAGAACCCATAGGACTCAAAAGCGCGTTGCAGTCACCATGCAAACATCGGCTGTGGGCGCCCACGAGAGTGACGCAGGCACATTGTAGACAACTTTATTTGGGCGGAATGTTTCACCGGTAAAAAGTTTTGCGATCAGGAGCGACGTTTGTGTTCCTTGCCATAGAGTGATCAATTTTATTTTTATAATTTTGAAATTGTACACGAATCTTACATTCTTCCAAAATTAAGTCTTTCAAGGTATTGGTTATTTTCTCCGGCTATCTATGTCTTCCATTAGTTCGACGCTTTGGGGCCACAAACCTTCCATCTTCAGAGCGGTGACCTCGACTTCGTCTTCTCAAAGCTCATCTCCTACGTCTGCTCATCGCTGTTCACGCGCATCTAAGTACGATAAATAAACAGTCGTTGCAGAGGCCCCGTAGAGTTTTCGGGTCAGCTCGGCAGCAGACGCACACAAGATACCGCTGTGAGTTAAGCGAACGCCAGGAACATCCTGGCTGCCTTGTGGTTGGACTAAGTACCACACCCGTTTTGCCATTGTTGTACAGGGTGTCACAAATAAAAATTTACACGGTCTTTTTTACGCAAAAATAAACTAGGCGATCGCCGAACGCTCATTCTCCTGCCCAAAGGTAGAGCCAGAGAGTCACAACCAGATGCCAAAGTTTTAGCTCGATCAACAACTTAATCAAAAGTTATGAGTGATTTTCTTAAAATTTTATTGGGAAAATGGCGGCAGACGGAGTTTTCAAACACATGGGGCTCTATGACACCAGAAAGCCGAAAACGGCCGTAATGTGGCTCCATTTTCCCATTGAAATTTTCAGAAAATCACTTAAAACTTTTGATTAACTTATCGGATCCGGGCTGAAACTTTGGCATCTGGTTGTGACTCTAGCTCTACCTTTGGGCGGAGAATGGTTTTCGGCGATGCTCAGTTTATTTTGTGGTAAAGAACCGTGTAAAGTTTCTTTGTGACACCCTGTACTTTCGAGTGGTTTGTCTTTCGTTACGCTAAGTACCTTCGCTTATACTGCTCGTCCAATCAATGTTTTGGTTCCGTTGCTGTTCGAAAGTCATTCCTAGTGACAGGTGGCCGTAAGACGAGCGAGCCCACAACACAGCAAACATAAATGCGGCTACGGAAAAAATCGCAGTAGCCAGAAGAAACATCTTCACACTGGCTGTCATGTTGGTCGAGGGCAGACTTCGGGTTATCTGAAAAAAAAAGAAAATGCAGTTGGACTGCTTTTGACTCGGATAGATTGAAAGTTGTTCGAGTATCGTTTATTGCTCTGGACAGATGTTTACCCCCCCCCCCTCCCCCCTCGCGGCTCTTTGAAATTTCGTGGCTTTGTTTCCGGCTCTTAGGCCGGGTCAGCCTGGCCACCCTTGCAGAATACTGTATAACGCCTAGAACCGTACAGTAGGAATGGAAGATATCCTACAATTATTTATACTATGACATTATTTTTAACGGATGATGTACTATTCCAAGGCGCTGTAGCGTTTCGTCACAAGCATCGGAGAATTTTCCTCCGAAAAGAGTCGTGATAAAAAGTGAAGTTGAATTCCTACTAATTTTTGCTCCGGTTAATTTGATGATTTTGTTTTATGTCATAATTTGTGAGCCCTATCATTCACAAATCTTGCGTAATATGTCCTGAGAGGATCAACCCATACAGTAAAAATGATTGGAAAAGTATTTGAGATTGCACATTTGACCTAAGCGTGAACAGTTGGCGGTATTATATGCGCCGTAAATTAATCCTGGACCGTTGGCGACTTCACCTCGTTAACTCTATTTTACTCGAAAGACTTGCCCTTCATTGGAACATTACAGGTTAAAATCCTAATTATTGTAGTAAATTACTGCTGGCTTCCTGTAGTTCCACGTAATGACACTAAAACAAATAGCGTTTGAATTAACGTGCTAGCGTGTTTTCAGCCATAGAAATATATTCCTTCCGAATAAAATTAACGGAATCGCTATATGCTCGGCCGGCAAAATCGAACGTCATTTGAGTGACTATTCAGAGCTAATGAGCAAGGCTGTTTAAAACTGAGGGTGAATATGTCCACAGGAACCAGTATGGTTGAATAAGCAAATCAGCAAATCATAAATTGCCAAAACACACAATAAATATGTGTATCATTTGTGTTTTTTGTAAGACGCAGCTCACCAGTGTAGTACTTGAGAGGGACACTTTGTATCGCCCAATCTGTTTGGCGGCCGGTGTTTTTCTAACCTGTTCTTCGAATCGATTGTGTTACGCCATGCCAGATTGATAACGCCCCCTTGCCATGACTTTGGTCAGTAGACACGCAGCTGTCATTGAAAATCGCTATTGGCTTATTTCTTCAACCAGGAGAGAGTGCTCTGCGACCTCCTCGAAAGGAGCGAAGCCATACTTTACCTCATCCTTCGGTGGACTAAAGGCCAAAGCCACGGCCCGCCAGGTCCAAATCACGTTCCACGCTAAACGTAGCTAACATGCTTAACATTAGAGAGTTTTTGAAGTTCGTTTCCCAGTCCCGCCACACCCTACGCAGCCCGCTACGAAATCCAAGTTTCATCAGTTAAGTCTAGCGGCGCGCTGGCGCAGTAGCGGTCTCTTCGTTGCGGAGAGCTTAGCGGACTGATGGAAAGCGGTATACGAAAACTCCCTGTTGATTAGGAGTGGACGATTAATGCTCCGAATCAAAAAGCGCTGTATCATTTCTATAGTTTCTGACACTGCAAAGACACTTGTATATCGCTTCTTTGCCTTGTAAAATTGATGAGTCACTCAGGGCTATCTGATTCGAACCACTGTCCGACTATCCCCATCAGTGATCCGAGACGTGGCACCGATACGTGCATCGAGGCGAAATTCCACGCAATTTCTAAGTGGCTTGTTATGGGATCTAGCAGTCCGTAGATGTTGCCTTTCGACGAAGTATAGAAAGGAAAACAAATACGAAGTATCAAGAAGAGGGTTTGAAGAATCCCGAGTGAGCGCAAGCGTGATCTTTTGAACCACAATCAACACCTGCATTAGTCACTCGATCTAATACGTAATACTTATCTTATTACACTTGCCTCTGACCCAACATCTGGGCATCGAACCTTAATTAACGTGCCTATATTCTAATGCCATTGTTTTGTCAAATTTCTGTAGTATTACCTGGTTCAGATGTATACGTACTTTGTCCACGCGTGTATGCTTCTTCAAATATACAAATACCTGCGAGCGCATCGAGCTTTTTTTTCCTCTTATCAGAGCTTGGGCGTTATTTAGTACAATATCTTTTTCTTATCTGTGTGATGTTATTTTAGGACTTTGAGTGTTACGTTAATTTTGTTGTTTTAGTAAAAAAAACATTTATTTTCATAAAAACGTCTCCCACTCCTTACTCTAACCTTGTGCGTACGTCCACCAGGGCGTGAATCTATAACCCGGTCAGTGGACCTGTCAAAATATAAATCGTTTTCATAGAATTGGACTTTTTTTTTCTCATGGTGTCTCCGGAACCTGTGAAAGACCGAGATGAATAAAGGTCAAATATTTTAAATATTTTATAATTTATAAGTGCATTCATTGCACTTAATTTCTAATTACATTCATGTGAGTGCAACCACTCGATGCAAGAAAACAAGACGATAGAACGCTTAAAGGGGTACTTAGGCGTTTTCCTCATAGTCCCCTATTTGCCTTAAAACTTTTCTAAACACAGCAAAAAAATTGCTGAAATATTAACCCAAATGTTGGGCCAACACATGTTTTTTTTCGCGAAGTTATTGACTTTACCAACTAAATTCCTCACCGTGTTTTTTTTTGTTTTTTTTAATATGAAAGTATCTAGTTGGCAACAACAAAAAAGGACGTCACCGGAAGACAGGTGTTCACTCTATGGACTATAGACTGTTCCCAACTGATTACAAGTAGTTTCATAGTGCCAAATGAATGCTTTGAAAGCTCGTTCCAGCACCCGCGCAGTAGAATGGAACAATTGGTCGGCACAGAACATTTTAGACTGCCCGCTCGACCTGCAAGCCTGCCTTCCCCACTGACGACACGGCACCTGAAAGGCGCAAGCATATCTGAATGTTTATTTTGGCATCATTTTTACTTGCCAATTTCTCAATAACTATTCTGAATTTCGCGATACTAAATAGCCTACCGGAAAGGGTAAAGGCCTGTCCTCCCGAAAATAAAGTTTGTACGGGTAGCGGAAAATATTACAGCACGTTTAAGCTTCTCGTAATGCGAAATAAGAGCGCAGCTCTTGAGGTATGTTGATTTCGTGATATTGCGCAGTATAGAACTTGAGAGAAAAATATATGTACATTGTAAACGACTTAATTTTCGCGGGCTCAATTTTTCGCGAATCCGGCCAAAGCTGAAAACTTGAAATTATTCGCGGGTTTGAACTTTCGCGAATCGAGTATAGCTTCCGTAGCGTTCACATATTGCCCGAATTGTTCGCGTGACATATTTTTCGCGAATTGTATGCGATTCGCGCAACGCGAAAATTAGGTCCTCGAGAAAATTTAGTCGTTTACAGTATTTGATATTTTTTGTTTTTGCTTGAGGGTAGGACAGGGAGGACGAGGAGGGTACGGTGGGAGCCCCATAATGCAACGCGCGTGGTGTTTGTTTCAACGTGAAACGTTTTTGGCTAGTTGCACCGGATTTCGCGAAGCCGCATCTCGTGAAGCCGTGGCCCTGTGACGTCACATGACGTCACACTTTGCCCGCTGATATTTAGCTGGGACAATTGACGCCACGGGACCTTAACACCAATTCAGATTCCCCGCTAAATTTAGCGGGGAAAATGGCGTCGCACGACTTCGTGTCACGTCACCTATCAACAAACGCAGTTTTCTCGTTAAATTTAGAGGGAAAATTGACGTCACGTGACCTCGACATCAATTCAGTTTCCCCGCTAAATTTAGCGTGGAAAATGATGTCACGTCACTTCATGTCACATGACTTATACACAAAGCCGGTTCTACCGCGAAATTTAGCGGGAAAACTGACGCCACATGACTGAAACTGAATTGGCGTTGAGGTCATGTGACGTCAGTTTTGCCGCTAAATTTAGCGGGGAAACTGAAATGCGCAGTGTTGCATTATGGTACATCACAGACCTACACTCCAATTCAATTTCTTCGCTAAATTTGGCGGGGAATTCAATTGGTGTATAGGTTTAGGACGTCCCGTAATGCCACGCGCCCAGTTACGCCGACGCCGACGGCGACGGCGACGGCGACGCCGCTTCACAGGTAAATGGGCGTTAGCGAGATGTTCTAAAATCGCCGGAGTACCCCGGCGATTTTTAGAGCGCATAAGTAAGCCAATGATACAGGCCTTCCACACGGTAAAATTAAAGGCCGATTCTCACATGCAGCGGAAGCGCTGATGAAGCGTGCTCACGCGTCGTCAGCTACTTACCGTCTGCCATAAGCAACAGTTTTGACGGTGCGATACAAAGATGGTGAACTCTCCCGTCAGCACCCGCCTAGCGCGAGGTCAGCGCTATGCTTGTAGCACTCCGCCGCATGTGCGAACAGGCCTTTAATGACATTTTCATCCAGCGACATTACCTGCTCGGTCAATCAGCATGCCCCACCACCTAGCGCAGTGCTACACTGTGGCAGTGCGGTGCATGCACGCGCGGCTCTCCGTATGCAGGAGCGCGAGCTGATGTGTTGATTACCTAATGTCATTTGACGGAAATTACTACGTTAAGTTTCCACGCGTCACAGGGTCACAAAAGGCCGGCAAAAACCAATGGGTGTCGGGGGAAGCATTTCGCTACTTAATTTTTATGAAACGGCGTAACCTTTACATTTATGCACAGCCCCCTATATACTGACAAAGCCTGGCAGATCGCGACGAGAAGCGGCCGCCAAAATGGAAAAGGTAGAGCGGCAGACGCCGGATGGAGAGGAGAGCCACGTGACCGGCGCCCCGCTGCGGCGTGAAGCCGAAACACACTTCTCCCGAGGGAACAAGTGCGTTTCGGGACTTCACCGCCGTGAAAGATGTGCGCTGACATCCAGGTTGGCCGAGAAATGGCTCTTTAATGCTCTGTGCTACCAGATCCTCGCGCTCCAAATCGACCGGGCGCTCTATGGCTCCGTCGTCGAAGTGCCAGGTCTTCTCAGTATAGAGAAGTCTATGGTTTCTGCTATACTCACAGACGGCTCCAAAAAAGTAGGGCGTGATGTCACGAGTGCTGAGATCCTCATTACAACTAAAAAGCCAATGAGAGCGCTGCACTCGCCGACAAGAATTCGCCGAAGAACGGTTCACGAGGCGAGGATTTTAAGCACGATAAGCAACGCCCTGCGTTTGTTAAGATGTCGATGACAATATTGCATTTTATCGAAAACCACTCTTCGCTGTTTCTATCGCTCTAAAAACGTCTGGCGGTAGGTGAACTCTTGAGGGTTCAGCGGCTTGTCCATATTTTGCATTCTAAACGGTTCTTTTAAGCATCCACTAAAAGGGTTCTTCGTAAAAATCCTAGAAGTTTTTTTTTTTTTTAGGGGTACAGAAACGGAATGACGTGAGCTCGAGCTCTCTATTCCTCGCTTCAAAGTCGGCCAACGAGAAGCACAATACGCCTCGCGCTCCTGACGTCATAGCTCATGCACGATCAAGGGTACCGTAGTTGCGAGCCTTGCCACTTGGTGGCGTCAACGCGTGACGATCTCTCCTGTTGTAATATCCGAGGACTGTAGGCCCTATGGCCTATACATGGCTTGCCCGTAACGTCATTCGCGTCCACGCCGGTATTTTATCTGCCACTAGCGTTCAGTTCACCGTGTTAGTTTCACACCGCAGAAGTAGTAGCAGGAGGGAACCAGTAAGTAAAAATAACCATCAGAAGCCAGCAATGGCTACACCTGCAAGCTATGTATATAAGGTATCCACCGGGTGTCATTTTTGAGCGCGCTATTCACAGCTCATCAGGGGCGAGGAGATGGTTGGCCTGGAAGATGTTCCCGCATCCTCCAGATCAAGCTCCTGCCTAACATATGCAAAGACGGCGACCTTGATGGTGTGGAATGCACGCTTGCAGAAGCACTGTGAATTCTTTAACATAGACAATTTATACGCCATGCACCCTTATGTTGAGACTGCAGCCGCTGCAGCCAATACCATCGCCACGAGAGCTCAAGGTCGCTCCTTTGAAGCGTTCTTCCGCAGAACGAGCGCTCGTGCTAGAAATGCATGTCTCAAAGCCAGGAATCGCGGGCTAGCTCGCGCTTGTAGCTTTCGCTGCAGTCTCAGCTTATGGGTGAACAGATTATATAATATGTTCACCCATTCAGTACTAAGTAATAGACCATTTGCTGTCTTACCCAAGCATCAAGGAGAATGCAGGGATTGGTGTTCCACGCGCCACACGCGCACGCCTTTCGTGTTTAAAAGTTTCGAAGTAAATAACTAAAAGAAAGCATTGACGAACGCGCGTGCAAGATGCCATTTGTTTTAGGTTTTTGCTTTGGAAAAGTTACTACTGCTGAGGCCAGCACGTGCGGCGCGTGGAACACCAATCCCTGCATTCTCCTTGATGCTAGGGTAAGACAGCAATAGGTCTATTCCACAAGTGAGCCATGCTGCCGCGAGTTGGCGCTGCTTCTTAAAAACTCATGACGTGGCGGCATTCCAGCGGAGCTTCACACACTGCCACCAGACTCAATTTTGAAATCTGTTAATTCGTTTTCAAACTAGTTGTCTTGACTTCTCTGCCTGCAGCCCAGAAACACGTTTAAAATAGTGCTTCTGGCCTTCCGGTACAACGTAGACCACATTTAAACAAAGAAATAAGTGCAAACGTTTCATTTCCGTACCCGTAAATGCTCCTTTTTCGATGCGAAAGAGTTCTTCATCGCCCGCTTGCCTTTCTAGTGCGCCCGGGGCGATAGTGCTTGGGTCGAAACCGTTCTTCCCGAGACGAAAAAGCTCGCGGGGCGTCGAAAAACCTTTCAGGAACGTATTTTTAAGTGCAATCGGCACGGATAAATAATATTCCTGAATTGCGAAATGTCACAAAAGAGCAGAGTCGTCATTTTCTGTTCTTTCTTTGTGAAGCTGTTCAGCGCACTTCTGTTAATAGCTTTCCTTTTTTTATCTTACGAAGAGCGTGCAACGCTGACAATAAAAAATATCAACGACTCTAGATTAGACTCTTAACTTTCGCACATGTTCTTTAGCAGATGTTGACGTAATTTATTATAGCTTAGCGCGCACAACGAGTGATTCAAGTGGTGGATATTTACTACTTCAAAAACCATTACCTACTAACTACGCCTTTGTGTACTACAGCTTTATGAATTCGTTCTTAAACTGAGTTTCTAAGAAACACTAATAGAAGTCTGAACCATCAAACATTTTACTGTGATAATGATGCTTGATTTCAGATAAGATCGACCAAAGGGTGGCTGGTCAACAATTTTAAATCAACTGATGTTTTTATATGTCATTGTCTAGTGTCTCGGTATAAACGAATTCGGACTTAGTTTTGACCGGGAAAAAAATTTGGAGACAGAAAAAATCGTAAGGCATGAAGAGGTGGACAGTTGCATTAACTCTAACTGATGGAGGGGGCATGTTTGAAAGTAAATAACTAAAACGATAAAATTAGAAGAATTCTAATACTTTTTAGAAACAAACAATGGATACAGCTGGTTTGTAATATATAAGTAATAATAGTTATTTAAATTATATTTTTTTTCTAAAAATTTCCAAACATGCCTGCTCAAACCACAATTGGCAAAATTTGAAGGCCTTGATCTTAAGAAATAATTTAATCACTATCATATAATTTTAAGATAATATTATACTTATATATGGCTAATATTTAAATATATATTAGATATCTGAGTGATATGATAGCCGTGATATATTTAGGCAAACATGGGAAAAAGTCAAACAACAAATAATTCCGATGCAGAATAAAACAAAAAACACCACCTTCGATTTTTTTTTATTTGGGTACCCTGTCATACTCTATTTCGGCATTCATTTCTAGTAAAAACATGTTGCATTATTTGATTAAGAATGAAGACAGAACTCCCCAAATTAGAGTCCTTTTTTAAAGCCTACACTTAGCAGTGCCCTATACGAGAAGTGACTTTGAGTTCCAGCTTCAGGAAACTAACACACGTCTTTCATTGCTTGCTCCTGTAACGTTGGTAGGAACTCTATGCAATTTCTCAAGAATGAACAAGACAAAGAAGTAACGCCATTTTGTGTATCCGCGAAATCAACTGGTTCTAGCGGTCAACAAACGCCGCCCTTTGGCCAAACTTTCTCAGTATAAACGTCTCTGCCAGTATTATCTGAGGACTGTACGCCCTAAGGCCTATACACAGCTTGCCCTTAACGTCATTTGGGGCCATGCCGGTATCTTATGTGCCACGAGCGTTCGGTTCACCGTGTGGGTTTCACACCGCAGCTTGAAGGAGCTAGTAACGAAAGAACCGTCAGTACCCAGCAATGGCGACACCTGCAAGCTTTGTATATAAGGTATTCACTGGGTGCCATATTTGAGTGCCTTGTTCACAGCGCATGCCCCCAGGAGGAGGGGGGCGGGGGGGGGGATGGTATGGTTGGTTTGGCAGAGGTCCTCGAATCCTCAGATCGAGCTCGTACCGAACGTTTGCAAAGAACGGCGATCTTAATGGTGTGGAATGCACGTTGTGGAAGAGCTGTGGAAGTCAACATTTACAACGTAGTAAGACCGTTAGCGTTCTCCGCCAAGCCGCATTCAGGACTTAACTCCACGAGAGAGTCATACTGCCGCGAACTGGCGCTGCTTCTTAGAGGCCGATGACGTGGCGGCATTGCACCGGAGCGTCACAGATCGCCACCAGGTGCAATCTTGAATATTTGTGCATTCGTTTTAAAATGAGTTTTCTTGACTTTTCTGTTGGCAGCCCAGGTACAATAGTCTAGTGTTTCTGTGCTGCCGCCATACCATAGAGAAAACATTCGTTTCCGTACCCCGTTACGGGTGAACGGAGTATTAGTGGCGAGATGTTTCGGTGGCGCCCTCGTATGGTTACTGTTATAAACCAAGACTCCGGAGCCGACGAGACAACATGGAGACGTGTAGCGGTTTCAGAACACAGCAGTCTTTATTTTTCACGCGGCTCCTTCTGTCGCGAGGACCCACTCCGTAAATATGAAACGATCTCGCAACATCGACTATTGGGGAGGAGATCGAACAGTCACGCCTCTAGCGGCACGCTTAAGCTGTGGGGACAACAAACCGAATTTCCTTGTTTGTTTTTGATTTGAGGAATCGAAGATGACGATTCGAAGGCCGCTCCTCGTGCGATGAAAGCACTGGTCAGAGCAAAGCGTTCGTGCCCAGACCGTGCTCGGCCAGGTTCCATTTCTTTGTTATGCTCTGTTAGTAAACACCGGACTGTGGGGACAACAAGCTTGATAAAGCGCCCCTATAGTTCGATCTCCTGCCCAATACTTCGTTTCACTTTATGTGAGAGCAACGCCTCCTGGACTAAGATGCCTGTCAGGTGGCTCGCTCTCCCATTGCGGCCGGTCTGCCATCGTATTGTAGCCAAACGCCACGAGGTGGCGCTCGCCTCCGACCC